>LIAE01006816.1:3471-35105 GCA_002287525.1 Diploscapter pachys | reverse complement strand
TTGTGGTTGTCATTGCACCATTTTAGCGACTACTGCCAAGTTTGCTATTTTTATTTGTCAGATTTAAATTTTTCATTAACTTGTGCTAAATAACCTGAAACGGCTATGTTCAATTGCAAATTGCCTTGAAGCTTGAATATTTTACGTAGATCACTCAATGATAATGAATCAAAATCAATATTTTCGTTCCATTTTAAAAATTTCCACGCTATCACAGTATTTATTGTTGTACAGCTACGAAATTCAACGCATTTGCTGTGTTTTTTCATTATTCCATTGATTTTTCTCCAACCAGCTGTCATTATTTTCGTTTATTTTTTATCTTCATTTCTTTCTGTGTCTTGCCGTTTTTCTTCACTTCTCCATTGTCAATCGCCTCTTTTTGTGTCTTACCTTGTTTTGAAAAAAAAAGAATAAATGATTGCCCTTATGTCAGAAGAGTCTCGCATTCGCGAAATCACATTTCCCTTTGGTAGTAAAGAGTTATGTGGGAGCGTGCGATATCAGTGAAATCATATCAGTTTTTCTTCTAAGTATTAGAGAAAAATTCGATCAGGGACTTTTGGGGATCAAGACAACTCTAGGTTGGTATGAAAAATTATTTCGAATCTCATATAGACATGAATTTCTTTCTGCAAATTTTGTAGCTTTTATTTACACTGGCGCGCACGAAAGTTTAGAACAATTCGCAAATTTTGAGTCCTTCATATCTTGATTTTTTCTGAAACAATTTTCTTGCAAAAGTTTGAACTTGGAGGTGAGGTTGAGTGTCGATGGACTTTCAAACTTTCCCCAGATTGATGTTACAAAATTTCTTGAAAATTGATATTTCATATTTCATAAATTGTATCAGACTTCTATGCACTACTATGCATGGAGGTGATAAGTTTGAAGAGTAGATCAAGTCAAAAATGATTTACAAATCTTCGTTCAATTGTATCATATTTTGGGCACAAAACATCAAAACACTGATTGACTCCTCAACCTTGTAATGTTGTCGTATAGTTTTCGCTTGGATCTTTACGGATTGGGCAATCATCTCCTCTTCTTCCATGCCTTGCGGCAGTCTTCGTTCTGACTCTGACAAGGCCATGCAATGTGAATGCAGGCAACAGACAGGCATACAATCGAACAGAGACGGAAGGGGATCGTCATGTCCTTTGCTTTATTCCCTTCCTCCCCTCTCAGTTTCATTGCCTCGATCATCTGTCCGAAAACCCGGCCAAATACCATTTTGTTGCCCGCCAGCACAAATCGGTAAATCTCCTAATTGTCCAGTGAGTTTGCACTAGAGATATGACTCATCTAGGAAAAGTGCTACAGTAAACCGAATGAGTAAAAATGGGGGCTGTTCAGAAATATCAAAACGCCGCAATATCTTAACTGGATAAAATATAGAAGAGGTCCTACTTTCGAACATTATCCTTCAAGTTATGAAGTTGCGACATTATAATGTTTTCGAATTTACTAAATCCAAGTGTCAAGGTAATGAACTTGAGTAGGTGAATTTGAAACATGAGAGATCAAAGGAGGGAGATACTGCATGAGGGATGAAGAAATTTCAATTTCCCACTATGCAGATTCCAGACCCCGCCCTCTTTCTTCTCTCTCACCTAGATTCTCTCCATCTCTTCCGCTTTTCTCACTATTTCTCTTCATTTCGCGTTTCGTTTCGATCGATCTTCAAATGACCCTGAATTCGAATGCAGCGCCACGGGATAGGGAGGGAAAGAGAGTGGACGGTGCGAATTCGGAAAGGAAACAGAAACAGGCAGAGGCAGGGGTAGGACACTGGACCATTGCCTTATTTGGGTTGGGTTGGGAGAGGATTTCTATGGAACGAGAGATTCAGAGAAGAAAAGGCTGATTCATGCAAAGCCTTCATCCCTCTTCATTCCCCTCTTTCTATTCATCTTCAACGTCGATTCCAAACTTCATTGTTCTCATTTGCATCATTGAAAGTATCGATTTTCCTCGGAGATTAATCGCTTTTGCTTCTTATGAACATCGTTGAATATTTTTCTCTGAAATTGGAACAATTTTATCATAACCATTTCCTATTTTTAATATTCGTTTATCAAATTTGAACTCGAAAATTTTTACATGAAGATATCGGCTTCGTTAGATTGAAATCTCGATTCTATTTCAGATTCTTGAAATTCCAATTTCCAATGTCGTAGACCAGGAGAGACTTCAAATCGATGAATGACCGTGCACGGGCCTCGTGCTGTGGCAAGAGACAAGCCTTCCTGACGATATTCTTCCTGCTGTCCCTATTTGGATTCACATTCTCATTGTTATCAGTGCTTTCTCCAACATGGCAGTGGGTGTCATTAGAGGTAAGCTCACAAAAATCGATATTTAACAGTTTGACAACCTTCTAAGCGTACGCACAAGATCCTCATATTTTGGTACAAAATACATATCGCTTTCAACCTAAAATTTGAACCCAAAGTTCATAGTGCAAGTTTGCTGAGCCTTCATTCAAAATAAGCCAAAGACTTCAATCAATTTGCAAACATTCTTACATTACGATAAGTTTGAATCATGTATTGCGTTCCATTCTCATGTAAAATGTAACCTCAATCGATGCTAATTGGACGGTAGCCCAGTTAGATTGCATCGTTTTCGAAAGCAGCCAAAAATCTTCTGCCTCGCTGATTTTACATTTTCCCAACAGATTGTTTTGCTCTTTCAGAATGGCCGCACAGAGCATCATCACGGCCTCTGGCTCGACTGCAAAAGGGACTATTCATTCGACTATGGACGGACTAGGGAATATTATGAAACGCTATTCAGGTAGATCTTCAAACCGATATTAGAAGCGGAAGTGAAATAGAGTTCATTTATAAAAACTTTACTTCAGGAGGGACCTGCAAGGCTCTCCCTTTGCCATGTTTCTGTATCCATCACTTCAATGTGTCTATAAATTCGATTATTATATCGATCCCGAAGAACTGTACGACCACAACCATGACGAAAATCGAATAAACAATGACGCTTACCAACATCTATTCCTAGGTACGAATAAATTTACGAGAAAGCCAAAAATAAGAAAATTATGAATGAAATTGACCAAAAACGTAATATTTTTTTTCTAAATTTCTGTCTAGAATCTGCAAATTCAGGCTGGAAAATAGCAGCTCTAGTCGGAGTAGGAGTGTCAGTGCTGTTTTCGCTGGGCTCATTTGTGATGTGCATCTTCGCATTCTGCCATCGAATCTTCATCTGCGCTTCGACGGTCCTCGTTACAATCGCCGCTCTACTGTCGACCCTCGGAGCTGGCATTTTCTATGGATACGCAAATTATCAGGATAACAAAGTCATACGAGAAGAAGACGAAGATGAGATCTATGAAGTGAGAAATATCTTTCCCAATTTATTCAAGCTGTCAATCGAATAATTTTTTCGACGATCATCAACGAACAGATCACGCAAACATTATTCGTGTTTTAATAGCTCAAATCAAGAATGTGAGAAAATGTTCGCCTGAAAATTCCTGCTACCGCTCACTTTTTTTGGTCGATTTCAGTTCCGCTCTCAAAAATTTGGTGCGAGTCATTTCGGTTTATTTTCTGAAAAGCTCGAAGTTTATTCCCCCACACACCTGGTTCGAATAATTCCTATTGATGAGTTTTTCACCAAAGCTTCGAAAGTCATCAAGTGTTCACCCAAAAACGTTCGATTTTTCAGCAAACCCTCGGATGGGCGTTCTATTTGTGCGTGGTCTCTACGGTTCTTCACTGGTTCCTATCTGTGCTCGGCTGTTGCATTACGTCAGTTGCAGTCAACACGAAAAGCATCGTACAAATTCAGGTAGATATGGCAATATGATCTTGTAAACCATTGATTCAATTTTAGGTACTGGAAAACGATGATGAGAGCCGACTTCTTTCGCATTCCACTTCCCAACCATTCAAAAGATCTTTTTCTGCTATCTACAAAGTTGATTCATCGGCTTTGAGACAGTGGGAACACGACTGCATGAGGAGTGTGCGGCAATCGAAGGTACTCATTGATATTTATCAGCTATTCCAGCCGAATTTCTTATTCTTACTTCAATGATCGTAAATTTGAAGTTAGAATCAAGAAGTGATAATTTTGAAAAATTTTGTAAAACCACTGCTTTGGTCGAGCCGAATATTGAAAAGAAAACGCAAATTTTATTCGCACACCATTTCACAACAATTTTAGACGAATCTGACTGCATCCAATTCAAATTTCAAACGGACAGCTTCGGTGCCTAACTTCACGAAGAAGCAAGCCCGAGATAAGAAGGGCAAGTCTGTCGAATTCTCCTCGTCATCAAATATCACCGTTTCAACCAGAGACGGAGGTAAATCCGACACTTTTGCAATATGAATTTGGCTGAAATTTTAATCCGATAATCTCGGTTTATGACGACATTGAGCGAGCCTATCAGGTCGAAAATAGATCTGTACTGACTGGTACAGAATTCGATGAGTCATGTAAAAAGAATAAGTGAAATTTTGATCCAGTATTTTTAAAGGGAGATCTCATTTCGATTCCAAATGATGAAAATCAGGTTCGAACTTCGCCCTGAACCAACCATCTCATGCAGCTGGCAGGGAGCCTATTCCAGTCCCACCTCCAGTTCCTGTGACACCCGCGCCTGCACTCAAGCCTGCCATCAAAACTCCACAAACCGAGCGAAGAGAGTTGAGGCAGAGGGAAGAAGTCACCTACGAGTACATGCCTTGTGACTCGATTGGAGTCAGCACATTCCTTGGAAAACGAGATACGCCACAGTAGGATTATGATGAAGTTAGAAATAAATCGTAAAATTCATTTAGAAAACCACCACCGAATGATTATGACAGCGTCTATGAGCAAATTCCAGCAGATACTTATTTGCAACCTAACAGTCTGAAGAGGCACATGTCGACGAATAAAAATCGAGGTCGAATATTCTCAAAGATTAATCAACTCAAATACCATTTTGAAACGATAAAATATCGAACATTCGAGTATTCCGATTTGTTTCAAGTCTAAGACGTAACTAATTGATCTTTAGCAATAATCCAGCTTACTAGAATAAATCACTTGATTCAGTTCTTCCTGCTACCGAGACTTCATTCCACTCTTCGACACAGTCGATGATGCCTCCGAAGAAAACGACGCTGATCGATGACGTCGTCTCCAGAAGTGCATTTTCATTGGAAGAACGACGTCTGATAGAGAATCAGCGAACCATCACGGCAACAACCACGACATTCAACGAGCCAGCTCGACCTCCTTCACCTCCACAGGTTTCTGCATCTGCTCCCATCTACGTCCCCTCTCCAGCGCCTATCACTTCATCTATGCCAATCTCACAGTTCCTCTTCAAGCCACACGACTCACCACCAAGGAATAGCAATGTGGAAGAACTTACCATCAATACTTTTGCAAACAGGAATACTCCACAAAGGTACGATAAAGCTACCAACTTCGAGTAAGCCTTTCATTCTGGGAGGTAACCAAATGAGACGGAATTTCTTCTGCCATCCCCACTTGACTGCTTCTCGTAATCTAAATATACTAGAATCCAATGGCAGAGTCAAATACTTTCAGGCGATCTCTGACAAATCTGACTTATCAGCCAGGATCTTCGAGTAAAGCAAATGAGATCTTCCAAAGAGATGATGCGAGCAGCACAACCTATGGAAGCAGTGAGAAATCGGGGCCGATCACCCCTGCGAAACTACTCATCAACAGCAAAGTCAAGGCAATGGCTGCTCTCATTGATGAGGTTGGTGTCAAATTCTAGTCAAATGGATTCGGAAAAAAGATAATTGTAGATAGCAAAGTATAAAAAGCAAAGAAGTGCATTGGATATCAAAGTTTTCGAACCTAACACAATAAAATGCGGTGTAATACAAAAATTCTAATTCTATCTGATGCAATTATAAGATGGAGTTTTAAGTAAACTTGTAGTGGATTAAAATTCAATCATCAACCTTTGAAGGAGCTAACTGTTGCATCAACTCATTCATCTCGCTTCTAAATCAATTCTCTTTAGAACGATCGTTCTGTGGGATCTTCGACTCTGCTGGACAGTGAAACTCGAGATCGAGAAACTCCCGCAGATGTAGCTGCATATCACACACAAATCAGACTCAATCTATTTGTCAACAATCAAATTCCTCAACAGGATGAAACTACTGTGTAATTATCAACGTTTTCTTTTATCTGCGAATACTTTTTTCAAAGAAAAGGAAACGAAAAAGGCTAAATTTTGAAAAAGTATTCGCAGCCAAATCTCTTCAACTAGCCGTCACTTTCTGTATAATAATTGCCTGATTACGTCATCTGGTGCTATAATTAGGTGTTACTTAATTTTCTTCCACGCCATTACCGAAATGAAGAATGAACTGAATACTGGATCTTTAGTCTTCTAAGATAATTAATAAATCTGTCAGTTCATTTTTCATTCAATCTTAGGCTTTCAATCGAATACTTGCTTGTCTTTATTCATTTCATATCTCGACTGCATATCTCGAAAAACTCACTCAAAACACTACGCATTTCATTTCACAATCGGATTGTTGTCTGCTCTATTTTTATTATTTATGTTTTACTTCAACTTGTATTTTTGATTTTGATGACATGAATTTCAATTTCGTCTGCTTGACCTATTCGTTCATAATATTCTTGGGCATCTATGCCACAATTCAAGCAGTGTTTTTCATCGGATTTGTGAGTTATTGATTTCAGTTTCAATAAATTACGTCTTTTCAAACTTATTTGTAAATTTAGAACATCACATTCCTTCGATTAGCTCGAACATGCTTGGTGAACAAACTTCAGGAATACATGAAACATCCATTCAATGCACAAATTGAACAGGCATGTACTTTTTCTGGTTGAATTTGAAACGATTGCATTCGAGGCGGCAAAAAGTTTTTGAAAAGTCGTAATCGAGATCTAAGTTTATATTCAAAAATTTCTGAATAGAATTGAAATTCCATTCAATTTTGATCCATAACAAAATGAATTATTAATTTTATAGAAAAATATCGTAATTGTAAAGCACGGTGGTTATTTTTCAAATGGTTGTCACAAAAATTTCCAAAGCTGTTCAGCTCACTCCATCAATTTTAATAGCACGTTCCGATAATGGTACAAACATCGTAAATTTTCTTATTCTATTCCGGTATCTGTTAAAATTTTTTGATGAATTTCGCATAGATATTGATAACAACATGGTATTGAACGATAGATCCCAGGGCAAAATAAATAAATAGTGAATTTCAGTTTCTGCGCCACATCCCTCCAGTCGTAGATCAATGTAGTCGTAGCGACTATGTGAATGTGATGTGCTCCGTTTATACGACAAATCTATCATTCTACTACGTCGTACCTTATCCAATGGAAGCTAGATGTCATTAATCTGAATAAACAAATTTCAGAAGCAACTGATGCATCGAGTACACATCAATAATGATGACCAGAAATTTCTATCAATCTCAAATACGGAAGCTATTGAGTACATTTTGCAAATTAGGGTAAATTTCATAATTCCATAAAATTATTTACTTTCTTTTAGTTTTGCATTCCTAACAATCAAATTCACGCAGCATTTTCTATGCCGAAAAATAAAACGTTAAATTACAATTTTATGCAGTTGCATAATTTTGACGCTTCTCCATCAGGCAAGTAGAAATTCTTGTAGTTCAAAATGAATTCAATTTTAGACGATATTGTAGCTTCGTTTACTTATCTTGTATCTGCCTATTTGAAAACTCCATATTTAGGTAAATTTGAATCATCGAGTTGAGGAAGTTTTTTCAACGTGATCAACTTTCTGAATATCATGCTCTAGAATAAAATGAGACAAAAATAAATTAGTGTTGCGAAATAATTGCGGTGATATACAGATTTTATCTGTATATCATATGTTAGTCACCTGATAATGCAACTTCATTTTGAAATATGCGAGAAGTTGCAAAATGCACTTTCCACAACCCAATATCTTCATGTGAATTTGAAAATGAAACAAAATATCATAGACACTCTATTTATCTATCATGATCAATGGTATACGCTGGTCAGACATTTGTATTATACCACCCTGCTTCCTGTTTGTCAGGTAATAAGACGGTCATTTTCCGAATGAAGAGATCAAAACAACAATATTTTGGATTATTCTCGTGTTGCCGAATCCCGTGAAAGCCAATGAAAAACAACAATTTCGTTCATTTTCGAGTTCGACAGTTTTCGATCGACGGTATGTCTGTAGATTCTGATAATCATTTTTGTTCTTGTTCCTAGTTATTTGGACTTTATTCCTAAACACTTTTGATTTTATTAATCTGAATTTGAACTTGGAATAGATGTGTCTAACAATTATAAATGACGTAATAAACTCGCTTAATTCTGAATTTGAACCCGAGCCTATTCCAAAATTATAAGTTCATCTTTTTATCGATATTTTGTTCTTGTGAGTTGCAGTGCTCTTATCAGTTTCTTCTATTCACTCTCCTTTCATTGCTTCCCTAATCAACCTTATCTGTGTGTTTCAGATATCATCTTGTTGGTTCGTATCGCTCCTCGTCTACTTCTCTGCTCACTCTCACTTTGCTCGACCTGAACCACGATCTCTGCACGAAGAGATACGTCACTCCATACATTGATAATTTCAACTCCGATGATGCATAATTTTTTAAAATAAATTTTTTTGCATTGAAATTCGTTCTTAGAAGTTGTTTTTTAAACTCTATTTCGAAACATCATTCTATTGTCTCTTTCCAGAGATGATGATATTTTGAATAGTGCAATCGAGCAATTTTCGAAAAATTTATCTTCTGAAAATAGTTTTCGACCCTCGACCTATTCTTCAGTTTATGCTTTTGGTTCCGTTTTTCCTATTTCTATAGTTTTTAGTTTCTATTGTCTGCATAAGCACATGCTCAGATAGTAATTCTTATGGGGTTTCTTTCAGCAATCGCCTTATTTTTAACGATAACAGTTTATCATAGGGCGCTTGGAAATAGCTATTTACGTGTAGGTCGATAAGCTGAACCAGACGATGAACGGTAATTCGGAAGAAATGAAGGAATGGACGACACTGCTTTTCTATGTTAATGGAAGAAGGATCGAAGAGAAGAAGGCTGATCCGAAGACTACACTAGCAACCTACTTGAGGGATTATTGTAAGATTTTTGCTGTATTAGTGGTTTTTTTTTATTTCTATTCCATCAAAACATTCTAATTTTTCATGAAAGATAACTTCTGTTAAAGATTCAAACGAAATGTTACAATATCAATCAAAACTATTCCGGTTATGAAGAGCTCGAGTTAGAAATTTTCTCCAGCATTTTCAAGTTTCCATAAAAGATGGCCGATGTGTATTTTAAAATCAAAACATCGTCGATATCAAGACATTTAGTGCATCTTACTGGTACGAAAATTGGATGCAATGAAGGTGGATGTGGAGCTTGCACTGTCATGATCAGCGAGATTCATCCATTGACGGAGAAAATTGTGTAAGTCAATCATTTTTATATCCTCTTGAATCAAATTTGTGAATATTTTAGTCATTATTCGGCGAATGCCTGTCTGATGCCTCTGTGCATGTTGTTTGGCAAGGCTGTGACGACCGTTGAAGGAATCGGAAACGTCAAAAAGATGCATCCGGTACAGGAGAGGATGGCTCTGTAAGATGTTTTGATTCGAAGAAAAACATGAATAGGGCGAATTTTAAATTCAGATTTTTTATCCAATTTCCATTGCGTTTTTATTATTTTTGCAAACCAGTTGACAAATTCAGATGTCATGGCTCTCAATGTGGCTTTTGTACCCCTGGGTTTGTGATGGCAATGTATTCGCTGTTGAGAAATCACCCGAAACCTACAAAGGAGCAAGTCGACGAGTCAATCCAAGGTAAAAGAAAATCTGATATCAAATTCAAGGAAGCCTCTAGGAAATCTCTGTCGATGCACCGGATATCGTCCAATTTTGGATGCATTCTATAGTTTCTGTTCGACAGATAATGGCAGTAAATCGAGCGACGTGGAAATCAGAGTCAACGATCAGCTTCACGGGGTTGAAAATGGAAGAATAGTAAACGGATGTGGAATGGGAGACAAGTGCTGTAAGAATAAGAAAAATCAGGATGAAAATACCGTATGGTCATCTTTGCAAGGATTTAGAAGTTTGAAAATTCTTTCAGAAAACTCAACTAACCGATCTGTCGAAAGTTAAAGACTACGACGAAACCCAAGAGCCGATATTTCCTCCAGAAGTTCAAATAAAACATTTACACAAGCAGCGATTCTTCTACACTCACGATACAACCAAATGGTATCAGCCGGTCACAATCAAGTAAGAGGTTTCAAATAAATACTCCAAGTAGTACATCTTTAGAGATCTTTTGAACCTGAAGAAAGAAATGCCACATGCTCGGCTAATTTCTGGAAATTCTGAACTGGCGATCGAGTTGAAATTCCGGTTCATCGAACTAACAAATGTTATCAATCCAAAGCAGGTAATAGTAAACATCTTTCTTGGTTGATATTTTAACAATTTCAGGTGAAAGAACTTCGTGAGACAGTGCTCGAGGAAGACTGCATCGTTTGTGGAACAGGACTGAGTCTGACAGAAATGGACAACAAATTAGAAGACTACCGAAGGAAGCTCGACAGAGATCAGTTCCCTGTCAAAGTGACGGAAGTTCTCAAAGAAGTTCACGAGATGATTCATTGGTTCGCTGGGAAACATGTCAGGAACGTAGCTGTAAGAATAAGAAATCATAAAATTTGAGAATATCCTCTAAAATAAATTATTTCCAGTCTGTAGCAGGAAATATCGCAACTGCATCGCCGATTTCTGATCTGAATCCAATTTGGATGGCAGCAAACGCAAAGGTAAACCTGCAACAAAAAGATGAATGTCTTTAGCTCGATATTATCAAAACATGAAAGATATAAGTTTCAGCAAAGACAATCTTGACAAAGCCTCTTTTTCTTCATAAAACTTTTTCACGATTCATTAAAGATCTCGGGTTGACAGTAACTTTCAAAAGAACTTTAGGTTATTCTGGAATCAGAAGAGCGCGGTCAACGACGAGTTTCCATTGATGACAAGTTCTTCATTGGATACAGAAAGACAATCATAGAGCCAGATGAGATCATTCGGGCTATTTGTGTCCCTTTGACTGGAAAAGTAGACGAATGTCTATTTTGTTCCAAGAACTTGATTTTAGCATCAATATTTCCGAGCCTACAAGCAAGCACAGCGGCGTGAAGATGACATTGCGATTGTAACTGCCGCATTCAATTTGAAGATCAACGAGGAAGATCATACCATTGAAGAGATACGGTATTTGTCGTAATAATCCATTCTGCAACATACCCACTCGAAGTTCAGGATGGCATTTGGAGGTGTCGCTCCAGTAACGAAATTAGGCTTGCAGACAATGGCGCTTATGAAGGGGAAGTACGTAGAATGAGTTTCTGAAGGAAAAATGGTGCTAAATTTGCAGAAAATGGAATCAAGAAACATTGGAAACAGCATTAGACTCTTTATCAAAAGAGTTTGCTCTTCCTCCAGGAGTTCCAGGAGGAATGGAGGCATATCGGTTTGCAAATACTAATACTTCTTCTTCCAGTAGTAAAAGAAGTCATTTTAGAACAGCTCTAGTTCTGTCATTCTTCTACAAGTTCTACTTACACGTTGAAAATCAACTCAGTGTAAGTTCGAATATGATATCATGCGTTTTATGGGTAGAAACTTCAGAACATTCATGAAGACGAAACAGAAATGTCAGGTCACATGGAAGTATCGACAACCCAAGCCTACACGGTATATAAAAATAATGGTTATTTTTGTCAACAACACAATTTCAGGAGAAAGATCCAGACGAGCCGATAGGCCGACCTCTGATGCACGTTTCCGGGCAAAAGCATACGACCGGAGAGGCCATTTACAACGACGATTTTGAAGTTGGAGGTGAAATTTGAACATCCTAGTATTTATTTCAAGCATGAAATTTAGGCTGTCTGCATCTTGCGTTTGTTCTGTCTCCAATAGGCAGAGGTCGCTTGGTGAGCGTCGACTACGAGAAGGCGCTGGAAATGGAAGGAGTCGTTGGATGCATCGACGCGCATGACGTGGAGAAAGGAAAGAAGATTGGAAAGCACGACACGCCCGTCTTTGTCGAGGATGAGGTAGTCATTGTTTTTAGAAAAAAGATATTCGAATATATAATATTTGAAAACTTGAGAATATCTTTTCATTTCGCTAAAACATCACATCTTGTCTGCATCATAAAAAAAAAAACATTTCGATGAATGAATTTCAGATAACCTATCACGGTCAACCGATAGCAGCAATAATAGCGACTGACCATGAGACAGCTAGAAGGGCCGCAAATGCAGTAGTTGTCGAAACCGTCAAGGAAAAGGCAATCATTACAGTTGAAGTAAGAAATGTGTACTTATTTTCTTTCAAAATCGATTGTTCTAGGATGCAATCAAGGCCAACTCGTTCATCGCCGACAAATTCCGAGTTCACTCTTCGCTGGTCGACAGAAATGAACGAATCATCACGGATTGGAGCACATACACAAAAACTGTCGAGGGAACTGTCAAAATGGGTGGACAGGTACTAAGTTATGTCGAATAAACTTCATTTGAAATAAATCTTCAGGAGCACTTCTACCTCGAAACTCAGCAAGTTGTTGTGATTCCTCATGAGGACGATGAATTAGAAATCGTTGCATCGACGCAAGGAGTTACTGATGTTCAGGTATGTATCTGAAAATAAAAATATAAAACTCGAGAATATTTGAAAAATTATACAATTTACTAAGAATGAGTTTTGAAATATGTAGGGTAGATTGGAAAAGTTTGTCTTCCTTATTATTTTTTAATAAAAGGTCGATATTTTTCGTGATCAATAAAATCAACGAATTCTTCATGACTCAATATTAAGCTTCTTGACAACAGAAATTCAGATGGAAATCGGTCACTGCCTGGACATCCCTGCACATAAAATCGTCGTGAAGGTTCGCCGAATTGGTGGAGGGTTTGGAGGAAAAGAATCTACGATTTCCATCATCACAGCGCCTTGTGCAATTGCAGCTAGAAAGTAGGCATATTTTTCATTGAAATATTCACAAATACGACTCTGAGACGTCCCAAGATTTGATTTCAACTCTTGGCTATGAAAAAATATCCGATTTTTTTTTATTTTCCAAAATTGAAATCATAAACATCTCCATTTTCATAATGCATTTTCAAAATTTCAGATTCCGTCGTCCGATGAGAATGAAATTGGAGCGCTTTGACGATATGGCGATTACAGGAAATCGACATCCTTACACATTCAATTACAAGGTTGAGAACTTTTGTTGAAAATGCGCAAATGCACTTCTTTTCAGGCAGCCATCGATGATAACAGAAAAATCAAGGATCTGCAAGTTGAAATGTACTCGAATGGAGGGCACACACTCGATTTGTCAATTGGAGTCTTGAGTTAGTAAATTCATTAGAAATTTAGAAAATGTTCTCTCTGAGGTCCATTAAATTTGTTATCACCCTTTTTATCAAACAACATGAACTTCTAAAATGCGTGATGAATTCTCGAGAATTCGATAAAGATAAATTCTCTTCAGCACGAGCAATGACTCACGTCGACAACGTCTATCGGATAGGAAATGTGGATGTTGTTGGACGAATTTGCAAGACAAATACTGCTTCGAATACAGCTTTTAGGTTCATTTGGTCTTCAATTATTATCCAAAAATCTGAAATTGTAGAGGCTTTGGAGGACCCCAGGGAATGTTTTGCACGGAGACTGTCATAGCACATTTGGCCGAACAATTCAATATCGACTACAATGAAGTTTGAGGGAGCTTTTTCAAGTAATAAACTGAAAGTTTTCAGCTTCGAGAAAATAACTTCTACGAAGAAGGAGATAAAACTCCGTTCGGGATGAAACTGGAACAGTGCAATGCGCAAAGATGCTGGTATGAATGTAAGGAGAAGAGCCATTTCGACCACAGGAAGAAGGAAATCGATGAATTCAACAAGTCTGTTATTTTGAATATTATCTTTTCACTACATATTTCAGGAAGAGCAAATATATCAAGCGAGGCATTTATTTGCTGCCGACCAAGTTCGGCATAGCATTCGGGCTGAAGCATATGAATCAGGTCAGAAATATTGCCTGAGCAACTCACAAAAATTATTCGTTTTTAGGGAGGAGCTCTGGTCCACGTCTACACAGATGGAAGTATCCTTGTATCACACGCAGGAATGGAAATGGGACAAGGACTTCATACCAAAATTGTTCAAGTATCAACCATATCAAGCACCATATTAATGAAAGCCGTCTTTTTAGATTGCTGCAAAATGCTTGAATGTTCCAGTCGATAAAATCTTCATCCACGAAACGTCAACGGATAAGGTTTGAAAAGTTAGCCAATGGAAACTAACTTTGATATTCCAGGTTCCAAATACGTCACCCACTGCAGCTTCAGTCGGTTCTGACCTCAATGGTTTGGCAGTGCAAGTAAGAACGATTTTCTTGAAACTGGTGACTAGCAAAATTTTAGGACGCTTGTGAAAGGATCATGGAACGACTTGAACCGATCAGAAAGGAATTTCCCGACAAGTCATGGAATGAGTGGGTGAAAGAAGCATTCATGAGACGGATATCTCTCAGCTCGACTGGATTTGCAATGTAAAAATGAAATAAAAAACGTTTCGAACCAATATTTCTTCCACTTAGAATTCCCTGCGATGCTGTTGATTACAACACTGGAAAAGGAGAAGGTCTGTACGCATATTGCGTCTATGGCACGGCTTGTTGCGAGGTGGAAGTCGACTGCTTGTCGGGAGATCATCGGGTAATTGGTTTTGGAAAGGTTGTTTTCCTAGATTTTCAAATTCTAGTTGCTCCAAACAGATATCATTATGGATATCGGGGACTCGTTGAATCCGGCAGTCGATATCGGCCAGATCGAAGGCGCTTTCATTCAAGGATACGGACTCTTCACGATGGAGCAAATCAAAATACGGTATACTAAACTGAAGTTTTCGTCAGACATTAGATCACGGAAAGTGAGCATATAGGAATAAACGCAATTTATCTTCTCCCATTGCGTTTAGTTGGTCGTTTCCGTAAATTCTAATAGTTTTCGTACCAAAATATTATTTCAGAGGTGATGGAACTCGACTGACTCGCGGTCCTGGAACGTACAAGATTCCAACGGCTGATGACGCACCGCGAGCATTTCATGTTTATCTGCTACAGGGATCCAGCAACAAAATGGCCATTTTCTCGTCGAAAGTAGAAAGACTTGGAACTTTAGCTAGAATTCTTTTAAAAATTCAGGCAGTCGGAGAGCCTCCCCTGTTCTTGGGTTGCTGCGTCCTCTTCGCCATTCGACAAGCAATTCGTGCCTATCGGCAAGACAAAGGCTTGACTGGGTACTTCCGACTGGATTCCCCATTGACAGCCGAGAGAATCAGAATGACCTGCGATGATCAAATCACCAAACGAGTGAGAAAATGATATTTCGAAAGGGAAAAAGTCTAATTATTTCAGATCGAAAAGCCCGACTTCTCAAACGACAAACACACGCCGTGGATAGTTGATCTGTAATCTGAATGTTTGACTTTTTGATGCATTTATGATGCAATAATAATAATAATAAATATTTCATTTTTACATTATTCATGCAAAATAATGCCTTTTTATGCATATATAAAATTTCGAAATATTATATAACTAAGCTTAAGAATGATGCAGATTCGAAGGCGAAAGGATGATATGGAGATGAGTGAGAAATGCAAACAGATTCGTCAAGACAAGCGCTATTGGCTGAATAGTTTGGTCTCCGCTCAATTTTCTGGAAGACTATATAAGCAAATTTCAATGCACAGCTTTATAAGCGTTATCATTTGGGAACGTTCTGCATTACCTCAATTGTGAGCAGAGAAAAGAGGTCTTTGTCTCTCATTTTCCCTCACAATTTTGTTTTCTTATTATTTTCAAAGGATAAGGTTTGCAAGGCCGTAAATAACATTTAAAATCCCTATTCTTTGCTCCCCCTTCAACTCCGCCCATATTATCAATAAATTAATCCCATAAACCTTTAATTCATTATTCTAAATGAATAATTATTTCAGCATAATAACTAAAGCATTCAAAATGGCTAAAAATCTAGTAACTTCTATAAATACTCAGAAAGTATTGACGGTTGCATTGTCTAAAAACCAGAGACTATTAGAGATATCTAATGTTGAACCTAAAATTATAAATAATGTAGCTGTCTACAAGCTATCGATATTCAAATCAGAAAAATCTACTGATAATGATAAATAAGGAAACCACTGATAACTAAAAAAATCCATTAAAAAACTATTGAAACAAAAAATAATGCTAAAGAGCGTTTATTCCTAGGTTAAAGCTGAAATATTCTGACGAAACCTGATATTCAAGCTAAAAGTAATGTAAAACAAAAAAACACTGCTTTTAATCCATATGAAGTTGCATATGTTATATGAACCCGTATGTGCATCATATGGAAAAAGTGCAGTGCTTGCAATATTCAACCAATCCTACAATATACTAATCTCTTTATTATTATTCTAAAAGAAATGGTAAGAGAATATTTTGAGTTTTAACGATGTTTGCATCTTAAATTTTCGATAGATTTGCCAAGATTATGATAACTTTTTAATAACATTTATAAAACGATAAGTGTTCTGAATTCTATGAAATAAATTTTTGATCGATAACAAATAAATTGTCTTTATCATAAATGGAACTACTTTACTATCACTTATCATTATGATTTTTGTCATTTTAATGACTAAAATAATTTACTCGGTTATTTTTAATTTTACTGGCAATACTATATTCTCTTCATGTCTTTGCTACGGCCCTCCAACACTTTTGAAGTCACCAATTACAAGCATTGCAGATATAAATGTTAAAAGATTCCATTATTTAATTATTATCGCTAATGGAAAATTATGTTTGGAGGGTGAGAAATTCAAGCATAGAAATGAGTTTATGATTTATTAGGTATCAAAAATACTCTCATAAGGATTTCTGCAACTCAATCGAAGAATATGATCCGCAGATAGACAAATGGGGAGCTGTCGGAGCAGTTGAATAAACTAGTGCATCTGATCTATGATGTCAAATCACTTTCATAAACTAATTTCTATCTTGGAAATAGTAATTTCGTAAGTGCTAGAATTTTAGAAGTGTTAGCCGACCCTCATCTAGTGGGGAATAATAAGGCTAGGAATCTTTTTTTAGAATTTTAGAAGTGTCTTATGACATGCGACTAACATTATTTGCTCACCTGCTGTAGGTTTCATAAAGTTTGATAGACTGTTTATAGAATACATTTAGTCAATTATTCTGATTTTATGATTTAGAATTTCCATTAAAAAAATAAACTTCACGAAGATTTTGATAAAGTGTATTATGTTCATATTAATTACATATTACATATTAGCAGAGAAAAATGAATTGGAATGAGGAT
Source organism: Diploscapter pachys (assembly GCA_002287525.1). Lineage (NCBI taxonomy): Eukaryota > Metazoa > Nematoda > Chromadorea > Rhabditida > Rhabditidae > Diploscapter > Diploscapter pachys. The sequence goes on along the minus strand of LIAE01006816.1, from coordinate 17,596 downwards.
TTTTATTGATTCTTGTAGAAATTTGTTGAACCAATCTTGCTGAACATCCGGAATCTACAAATTCTGATAATCAGTTGCTAATATAAAGAGTCATTTTCAAATTTCACAAATTGCGTGGGTCGTTCGATCAGACGACGAGATGGTGAGGACGGTTGATTGTTGGCTTTTCGGGCTGAACAAATTAACGGAATGGGCAAACAGTCCAGAAATGGAATGAGTGAATCCGCGCATGTATCCGGTATATTGTCTACTCGTCGCATTGTTTGATGATTGTCAGACAGATCCTTATAAGGCAGTTAATCCGGGTCGATCCTCACTCGACTTCCTGTTGTTTCGCAACAAAACACAGGACTCATATCCGGAAGAGGATTTCTCAAAATGCGGCTCAACCCACTGTTCTTGGCTACGATCTCTCTATTCATTGCTTCATCGTGGTAAGTTTATGATAATAGCGTAACAACTTCCTAATAAAGTCAAGCTACTGATCCTTACCGGTATTATCATCACGAGTGATTTTATTGCCTGATAAAAATGATGCAACTATCTATATCTTCTTCGAATGTCATAAAGCTAATTTGAGGTGCATTTCCGATGAGCTGTTGGCAGAGGTCGTCAGTGCACTCGAACAGGCTCAGAAGGTCGTCGATGCCCGAGTCGTCGAAGTTGCTCGTAAGTATGTTTATAATTTTCTATAGTTTAACCCATAATTTTAGCTAGTGATTTGATGGACACGCAGAAAGCCAACAACGAGGCTAAATCGAAGCAAGCTGATGCTGAAGTTTACCAGGAGGCTACGAAAATTCTCGTTGAAAAGTATTGCTCCTGAACTATTGCCTGAAATTAGAAAAAAAATTGTAGATACGGCGTAGATATCCTCGACCAGCTTGAGGGAGTGGACTTCTCTGCTCTGCTGCCGAAACCTGCCCCTGTCGAGCACGACGAAACTGTTCAAATCGCCAGAAAGCGACGATATGCACCTAATCCTGAAGAGGACACGAAACCCGCGAATGTGTCCTGCATTAAAGACGATGCCAACTGCAAATCCGTTACGAAGTAAGACACTTGTTGTAAATAGTGAATGTGTATATGAAGAATAAATTATTTTTATCATACGAGATTTCTTCGCTAGAAACAAAGCTTGTGAAAACTTGAATTTCTAAAATATTCAAAATCGAAACTAAACCAGTATTTCGCAATTTCCAATTGAAAGAAAGGGGCCTTTAGTATAATTAATTTGTTGCTAATCTATGATTTAAATAATTTGATCTAATTTAGTAACAACTATCGCTCGATCACTGGAATCTGTAACAACGTTGACAATCCGAACTTCGGGGCTGCGAACTCACCAGTGGCTAGACTTTCCGCCAAACCGACCTATGCTAATGGTAGGAAATGCTTCCTTTTTAAGTCATTGAGCAAGAGTCTAGGAATTGACTCGATCCGCAAGGCAGTCTCTGGACAGGATCTGCCATCGACTCGTCTCATCTCGAATCTAATCAACCAAGGAACTTCCGAAGTGTTCGACAGAAACGCCAACCATTTCCACATGCAGTTCGGACAGTTCATCGCTCACGACATCATCTTCATGCCTTCTTCGACTGGTAGATAAGATTAATAATTAAACTTTTATAATATAGATAATAATTGGCAATTGGATTTGTCGTAACATCGCACACTCACATCGAATTGTATGAAGGAGAATCCTCTAGTCTAGACTTCCTTGACTTTTTTTCTTCAAATTTTCGTTTTGGGAAAAAATCTGAAAGCAATCTATAGTCATCATGACATAGAAATATGAGTTTTATTGATGAAATAGCTAGCTACACTATCTTATCTATTGCGATATTTCGAATTTCTCAAATCTACGTTTTCAATGACCAACCAATTTGTCATCTAGTTACCTAAACTATTAAAAGCCATAAGAAAAAATCTATTCAGGTCCAAATGGTCAGGCCCTTGACTGCAGCTCATGCACCGTTACCAATCCGAACTGTGCCCCAATTGAAATCCCAACGAACGATCCATATTTCCCGAAATCGACCCCGACGACTAAGAGTTGCATGCGACTGACGAGAGCTCTGAATGGACAGACTGGATTTGGAGCCAGAATGCAAATCGATCAGGCAACGAATTATCGTCGTTGGACTTTCTGAAAGGATCAAATTCAGAACACCCATTTCCTCGATCTGTCCACTGTCTACGGTTCATCAGGCTGTGAAGCAGCATCAGTCCGTTCATTCTCGAAGGGAAAACTTCGTCAGATCTCTGTCACCGGACAGGGTCTCACTTGGTTCCTGCCACCACAGAACAAAAACGTAAGAACGCGAAATTGTTCTTCAATTTATTTTGCGATTTAAAAATTTCAATTGTTAACGAAAAAGTAGGAGAAATCTCTAACCTGTTCTAATCATGCCACAAAAATGTTACGTCGCTAATTCATGATAATTCCAAATCGTCCTTTACCCTTAATTCTTAAAATTTAGGACTCGAACTGTCAGTCGAAGAACCCCGATTTCTGCTTCCAGTGCGGCGACTTCCGTAATTCACTTCATCCAGGACTCATCCCACTTCATGTGACCTTCATCCTCGAACACAATAGAATCGCTGATGCAGTTGCAAAAGCCAGACCGACTGCTACTGATGAACAGATCTATCAAGTAGGATACAAATTTATCACACTTTAAGTTTGCCAGAATTCTGATTTTGGCTTCAAAAAAGATGAAAGTTCTAGTGGTTTCTGAGCGTTATTTCAGTCCCAGAAAGTTTTCGAAGTTTATAATACACATATCAAAAGAATCCAACATTCGACCTACAGATTGCTCGCCGTGCTCTAATCGCCATGTATCAGTACGCTGTCTACAAGGAATATCTGCCGAAATTGCTCGGACAAGGACTGATGAATGAATTCGGCTTGACTCCACTCATCAACGGAAATACTCGTAAGAATTACTCTAATTAGTGCCATTAGGAAATTTCTGCGTTTTCTCTCCATTGTTGGCCAATTTTAATTTTGCCTCCAATAACTCACAAATAATCTCTGAACAGACCTAATCCTTGTCATTTCCATTAATTTGTTGACGAAACTTAGGCTACAACAAGACAGCGAATCCTTCTTTGATGGTTGAATTCACGACTGCTGCATTCAGATTCGGTCACAGTCAGGCCAGAGCTGATTTCCCAAGGTTTTTGGATTGAATTCCTGTTTTGTTGACGTCAAAACTGAATTTTAGAGTCGATTACAATAACAAGCAATTAGATACTCCCGTCAATCTTGGATCGAACATTTTCTACGCTGATGCTCAATATGATTTCGATGGTGCTAGAAGACTGTTGTCAGGTGTGAATGAGGTTTTTTAATTCGAGAAAATGAATTACGTAGTTCATAATTTTCGTATTTTGGTCTTCTGAAACAGTAAATCCGGATATGAATCAAATTGAAGTAATAGGCTGACCGACTGAACAAACAACCAAACACAGAATGGTTTCTCTTTATGATTTTTCCATTCTAGGAATGCTGATGACAAGCGCAATGCAGGTCGACACTTCCTTCTCCTTCCCAATCAGGAACCAGCTGTTCGAAATCCGTGGAAAGCCCGCTTCCGGAGTCGATCTGATTGCCACGAATATCATGAGAGGCAGAGACACTGGAGTTGCTCCATATGTCAATTATAGGTGATTTCCACAGTTCAAATATCTGCTACTAAATGACGGAGTGGCAAAATAAAAGCACACAAAAGTCAGATAGGGAAAGAGCGAGTGCATATGAATTTTCGTGAGAGAAGAAGGGCCAATCGTTTCACCATTTTCGTACTATTCCCATACTATTGAAATTCGAATGTGGAAACTCTGTCCTACATCTTGCTATTTGTTTGAACAAATCGGCATGTCATACACATTTGTTTTTCATTTCTCGATTAACAGAGCCTTGCCTCCTCGTGGTTCTTTTCATTCACAGCTAATCCTGAAAATCTCAGATCGTTTGCTAAACTGAGTCCAGTGACGAAATTCGATGACTTGGTTGTCGATATGGGGGCTGACCGAGTCAATCTGCTGAAGACTGTCTATGCCAACGTGAATGACATCGATTTGTACGTTGGAATTCTGATGGAGAAACCCATGAATGGAGCTTTGGTACTTTCTGAAAAGTTTGCAATTTTGCAAGAAACGATTTCTAGATCGGGCCGACTGGAGGTCGCATTATCGCGGAACAATTCAGAAGACTCCGAGATGGAGACAGATTCTATTTTGAACATTCAAATGCTGGTGCACGAGGATTGACTAATGGTAGAGATTGCTGAGATTCTTTGAAATTTTCTATATCGTTTCTAGATGAGCTTTCTGAAATCCGTAAGACCAACTTGCAAGGTTTGTTCTGCAGATTCTTCCAAGGAATCCAAAACCCGATGATCAACCAGAAGATCTTCGATATGTAAGTTCATCACTCGAGATTTCTTCTTACCTTCACATCCAAAGATCATGTCAATTCGATCAATTCACAAAAGATATCGTTTTCGTTACCATCTGTGCCATCATTCCACCAAATTTACATTATTGTCTCTAAAAGATCCTTATTTTATCCATTTTGGACCCGATTTATCCGGAGTGAGAAGGGACGATCATCAACATGATGATCGAGGAAGAAAAGGTGAAAGAGGAAGGAGACAGAATCCACCAAGAAAGGGCAAAGGCAAAGGAGGCAAAGATAACGGCCCTCCGAAAGATCAGTAAGTGATGTAGATTGATGAGTGAAGCTAGATAATATTTTGGTGTGCGGATTATTTTTAGAGAGTAAATGGGTTGGTGTGAAATTATAGACTTTTCGTTGCTTTCCTGTAGATGTTACCTGTGAAGAAATTCGGAAATAATCAAGCTATTTTAGCGGTGGTCCATTGATTCCCTGCAATCAGACGCCAGACTTCCAGATTCCAGTTTTCACAAAGCAATTCCCATAAAGCTATTGATAATTTATGTAATTTTCTATGAGATTCCTCTTTCGGTACGATTTTCATTAACCAATAAAGCTGGTTATTACTTATTAGAAGATTAAACACTTTTATTCACGATAATTGTAATGCAAGTTTAAGTTTACTTCATTTCGATAACGAATTTGCATGATTTTATGAGAATAATTTATTCTCAGTTCATAGAGTTAGAAGAGATCCTAATGTTTTACTGATCTCATTTTTATCATTTCATTTTCAGGGAAAACCTCAAGTACTTGATTTCACAAAATTTAAATTGTTGATTACCTTTCGGCAATCTCCGCAATTTTTCGTGTCTGTACTCGTTTTGCCTATTACGTGATCACGGTTCTTCACATTATGCATTTCAGGCACAACGTTGAAGATGATTTGGAACCATCGAGTTATTTTATCTGAAATGTTAGCTTTGTGAGAAAATTTCTGGTAATGAATTTCCACTTTCCCACTTGCACAAGATAAGGATTGATATCGCGTTAGGCGAAACGATATCCTTATGTTATGATTCGATTATTGATATTAGGGTAAGAGATATCGATGCATCGAGGCAGAAACGACTGAGAAAAAGCGCTATGAATTCATAAAGCGGCTAAATTGGATAATCGAAGATTCGTTTGACGCTTGAGGATAAAATTCATCTCCTATCTTTAATAGTTTCAAAATGCCCCAAAATTTTTCATCGTTTCTATCAAGTCTCCTATTTTCGATGCTGTACTCGAAAATGTACGCCCAACTGCCACACTGCTCAAAAACTTCAGTATTTACGTCATACAGTTCGAGAGGTTCTCTTCCCTCAATTTTCAATCGATTATATTCAAATTTAAGATGTGCTGAGTTTATTTCGAGGTGGACTTCAATGGCATTTGCCAATTGAACTTGACTCGGCAATCTGTTTCCGATTACATAATCGAAATAGAAATGATGGAGATGAAATTGATTCATTAATGCACACCGTTCGATTCGTCCACGTTGAAGATCATTATCCTGTATTTGTTATGTGCGTTTCAACCGATAATTACTTAATTTTAGATCACACAACCCTATGAATTCACAATCCCTTCGGTGACAGTGAATTGCATTTGTGAATGTGATCATGCAACTGATACCTGTTCTAGAGGTATTCATGATCAAGGTGGATCTTGCAATGCTAATGAAAAAGTTAGATATTGCTTTGCTCTATGAACTCCAAGTGCTAACTTTTAGGACTCAACCTGTTATCGAACATTCGTTCAAAATCTCTCACCACATGGTTGTTCTGAAGACGATAAACCGAAAATGTGCTGTGAAGTGAAACTCAAACCGGCAGAGTAAAATTATTTCGAATAACAATTTTCATGGGTAGAGTTTTCAAGCGACCAAATCTATACCGCTTTCAAGCTATCACAACCCTCGACATTTGGAATGTTTGAATATCGAGCGTTTGAGTATTTTGATGGCGAGTGGTTGATAAGAGATTGGAAGATGATTCGTATTTCGTTGAATGTAGGGACACAGCACAGGTGAACTTTACAAGAATTTCATTTTGTAAACTGTATATTTGAGCACTATTGATATGATGGGGAAGATAAGTTTCGCTATTGACAGCGGAAATCAGGCAATGCTTCACAATATCGAACCAGGAATGTATTTTGCGAGGAATGGAGAATGGAGCGAACTTCGTATGGGTCCGCTGAATGAATTTGGGGAGAATAGGTTATACAAATTTGCATTTATAACAAATTCAAACGAACTTCCAGTTTGAACCTGTTGGGTTGGTACAGAAGAGATATCAACGAAACTCTCTTTGATGTCCAAAATGGGACCTTCGAATTGCAAAAGGCTCATCATGTGAAACTAATAGATTGCAAGAAGCAAAAGTACGACAGCATCTTGGACGCAAAATTCTATGCAAGTTTATGATTAGTTTTCGTCGATGAATTTTCTTCCTTAGGAACCCTCTGTCTATAATTTATCCCAAACAGTGAAGTCTATGCATCCTTGGATCAAAACTTCACGGGTTTATAACGAGAAACTTCGCGAACTCATTGTTACTCATTCTCAGGGGACTAAAATCATGATTTCACTCCAATGTAATTGTCATATTGCGAAGAGAAGCAGTCAAAACCTTAGCATTTCAGTGGCTCAGAATGATATCGATTTTGAGTTCTTCCATAACTCATCGAAGATTCAAGATTTCGAAGGAAGTATTCATCTCGACTCCAGAAACAATCGGTAGGAATATTTTCGCAAAAACTCGTTCCATTCAGAAATTTCTAGATATTTGAATCTGACTTTGTATGGAGCATCTGGAAGAATTGATGGCGTAGTGAGGAACTCTTCAGAACTGTACCCGTATGATGCTTACAGTTTCACTATTTACACAAGTCAAGTTAGAATATTAGCTCATTTCAACATGTCGTCATATTCCAAATATTACAGGAAGATGATAAACTTCAAATTATTCCTTTGCCTGCATATATTGGAGCTGGCGATAAGTCAGTCTGCCTAAAGTCTGATGGATCTTCTTACGATCATGAGTGGAATTGCCATGATATTCCATATCACGAAAGTCCTCATGAGGTTGAGATGGGACGTTAATCTCTTTCATGATATTGCTCATTTCAGTACGAGAAAACTTACAGCATTGTTCAACAAAAGACCGGTAATTGCCCAAATTGCAACAAGAAAGAAACGACATTCAACAGCATAATCAAGTGCATAATAATATTATTTTTTTGTTGTAATTTAGAAACTTTCAGAGGAATGACTAATCCATCTACTTTAATAAGCAAGATTAATTCATTTGAAGACGGATATCGACTTATAGTTCGACTGATTCTTTGGGTATTCCTTATTATTCTGGCAGTATTCTTTGTCAAATGCGTAATTTATCCATCTTGCAAAGTAAGCTCTTAATTTTTCAACAAATATTTTATAAAATTTCAGTGTCTTCTATGCTTGAAAATATTCGCCAGTTCATTTCATGCATCTAATAAATCTCCTAAGCGATATCACTGGTACTATGATGATGAATTTCAAAGAGTCAACCGATGGAGGAAGAGGAAGCGGGATTTTGAAAGAAGGGACTTTAATCTAAATGTTCACGATTATTGGGTCTAGAATAGATGTTTAAATTTTCAATTTATTTGTCTGAACATTATGTTATTGTAAAATGTTGAGTCAATTTCGAGATCGGTTGATCATTTTGTTGTAAGTTTACACGAGTCAATTATTCATTGATCCGGACACAGCAGAGAAATTGACAATTTTAGGAGAATTGTCGGACGAGAATTAGGACCGACTGTCCAGGCTGGCGACAGGAATGAACTGATTTTGAGGAAGAGAGGTGATCAGCCAATAGTTGGTCAATGATTGTAGAGAGAGAGGGAGAGAGAGAGAGAGAGAAAAGATGTAGAGTAAATGAGTACCGTCCGTTAGGCGCACTGACGGGAAAAGTGAGAGATTAGAGAAAGGGGGTGAATTGAATAAAGGAATAGTGAGTCTCTAACAATTATAAAACCAAAGCGATGACTTTTAATATCCTTTTTTTTATTAATTTAACGACCTCTTTCAATAGCTTCTAAATCGCTTTTGAATTCGTTGAATCTTCGATGGATTTCATCTCGATCCTCCTCTACTAGTTCTAGCCATAATAATGTGCGGTCGATTAAATCTAGAGCAGCTCCAATCCTTGGCTGGGGAAGCTAAATCAATAATAACGACTTCTGTAATGAAGAAACAATTAACCGATACCTTATTCTGGTTCAGGGTAAGACGATTTTTCTCGGAATGGAGATATGTGTCGATTCTCCTTCGCAAATCACAAATCTCCCGGAACAAATTATCTTCCTGTTCATGCACTATTGCATCGGTCACATATCGAGCGATATCGGTCTAAAGCGCCATTATATTTTAATATTCTGCTACTATTGAACGCCAACGCTGGTTTTCTTGGGTCCATCGAAGGTAATTTGGAGATTCTCGTTTCTGTTTGAACATTCCTCCAAGTGCGATACGTGTATAATTCCATTACCGTCTATCTCGAACGTTGTCTGAAACACCGTCAATCTTAAAATATAATGTATTTTTTTTATAATTAAAAATAAATTTAGTAAAAGATATATATCGTGTTATCGGCGTCGTTTCAAACACTTCAAACAATTTTAATCAAAATAACACATCGTGATTTAATGAGTTCTCCTTCAACTACTGAATGCTAAATGGGATATCTTAAGTAAAAATTGACGACAAAATTTTCATCTCATATTATTTTACACTTGCAAATTTGACTGTCCTTACAATATGTCTGCTTCCTCGAGGAACTTGTTGAAGGTCATGCATCTTTATAGCTCCAATTTTAATGTTGTCTTTAGTACGAGCACGTTCTCCTTCATATATTTCGGCCACAAAATGAGATTGATTGTCCGCTACCGTTCCCGTTTCTAATGTTTGCTGAAATAAAATAAAAAACATCTTGCACAGCCATTTTGGAATATCTTTTCTTAGCGTTACTTTGCATGGATAAATTGTGCCTCTCGGTATGACAATCTTCACTAATCCATATCTCAATTCCATGCCAATCGATAACGGCATTGCCTCGTGAATATCCAACCGCATAAATGCTGCTGCATAATTCGTACGGTTGTTCATATTTTGTATGTTATCATTTTCTTGAAGGATTGATGACTAAAATAGCATCATTTTCGTTTATTTTTAAAACTTTATCTAGTTAATCAGACTAAATGTCGTGAGTTATCTTTTTCCACATCATTATTCCGTCCTACTTCCCTTTCCTCTTCTATCCCTAGCTATAGCGCACATCCTCACGACATTTACGAATTGCTCAAAATTAGCTTACTGGTAAAACGTAGTTGTTATCCAGTTGAGATGCCAAGATCGCCGCTCCAATGGCCACAGCCTTGAATAACTCTAATTTTATTTACTCTTCATTTGGAATAATATTTACCTCGTCTGGATTGACGCACTGAAGAATTTCTGACTTTGGAAACTTTTGACGAATCAGTTCTTTGATCCAAGGAATTCTTGTAGAACCACCGACAAGAAGCTAAATGGAATTTATGAAAGGTTTAAATTTAAAAAATATATTTTTACGATGTCATTAATTTGATTTGGCTGGAGTTTGGCAGTGTTGAGCGCACCATCAAGAACTCCCATCGTGCCGAGGAAACTCGGTCCGCACATAGCATAAAACTTATCCCGGTCAATAGAATATTCGTACGTGTAGTTGGTGTTGTTTATGCTGACTGTCATCTAGAATATTCATTACTCAAGTAAAACGTGCAAAATAATGTACATCTATTTTCTGTTCAGCTTTCATTCCAGCCATGTTTTCTTTGGCTTCTCTACAGAGATTCCTCAATCTTCTACGCAAAACGTTGTCCGTTGGAAACCTTACGCGATGTTCCACCTCGAATTTTGCAATGTAGTCAGAAACAATCATTTCGTCAAAATCTTCACCACCTAAACTTTGCTACATTATCCACTAGCAGCTGTAATTTACTGACCCAAGTGTGTATCCCCGTTAATCCCTAAAATCTTTAACTCTCCATCGATGATTTTTCCAACTGATACATCGAATGTGCCTCCGCCTAAAAAACTTTATTTTGGCTACTCTCATAACGCCAAATCGAAGTTGACTTGAAACTGGCCGCAATGCCGCAATTAACTTGAATATTATTTTAGAAAGTGTCCTCATTTTAATCAAATATAGAATAGCACTTCTTACGTAAACATGAAGATTAATTTCTTTTCATCACTAATATATATTGACACTAGACAAATCATAAAAATGCTATTTGCGATTTCTAATTTCAAATCTAACTATAAGATGAATATATCGGATACCTAAATCATAAACGAGAATGGTTCTATTGGCTTGTCTGCTCTTCATAGCCAGAGCTATGGCAGCAGCAGTTGGTTCGGTGAGCAGACGAAGCACATTTAGACCAGCAAGTTCAGCTGCTTCTTTAGTCGCTGCTCGCTGCCGTGTATCGAAATAGGCTGGCACCGTAATGACTGCATTTGTGACACTTTCTCCGCCCAAATACGTCTACAAAATCCGCCAGATTTCCAATTTAGAACAATATCATTTAAATCTTACCTCAGCATAGGATTTCATCCCCTTCAGAAGTTCAGCCGACACCTCTTCAGGTGATAGCAATCTATTCCTTCCAAACTCGTCAATTTTTATCATCGCTTTACCCTAAATTATTCAATCTAAATATTAATAGGTAGAGGTTTACGATTTTGAATTACTTGGGAAGGTAGATTCCTTTCTCGAACGATTTCGAAAGACCACTTCTTCCTGACGTTCGTCACAACTTCATCATCGAACTGTCTTCCAATGATTCGCTTTGAATCTGACAAATTCCTCAATCATTTTTATTATTAGATTTAATCGAATATTTTTAAAGAGCTATGAATCGAAACTTGTTCCATTTATTTTAGTTTATTCCCACCATAAATTAAATTTTTCCCGGTATTTGGTGCGTTGATGGCTGCATCTCCAATTAGTACTACACCACTGTCGAAAAGCACCCAAGAAGGCGTTGTATTTCTGCCTAAAATGAGCATAATTATTTTATTTCGGCTTTTTATGAACTAAAATCTCGGAGACTTAAATGATATCATAACGACGCTTTTCGTTTATCAATAGTCTCCATATCTACCTTCTCTTGTCTCTCTAGTGTTACTCGCAATCAAAAATCATTGAGAAACTATTCAAATTGTCTACTAAACTAGGTCGTTGGGTATTGTCTGTGGTCGTCCTTGTGCATCCATAACGGCCACGCAGCATCGTGTTGTGCCCAAATCTATGCCTATCGAAGTCGTCATTTCTAAAAAAAAGAAAGTTGAAATGAAACAAGACAAAGGAAAATTGATCGATTAAAACCAAGCGTGTTTCATTCTTCCAGTGTGCAAATGCTAAAATGTTAAGGGTAAAGCGATAAGTGTAAGAATAAAATGTTAGCAAGCATGGCAAACGTTAAAGAATTTTTGATAACGTGATGATGTTAATTGTGATTCATTTTAGTAAATTATTTACCATTTTTACGAGTTTTATTATGGATATTGAATGAAAGAAATTTTGGTTGCTTTTTTTTATTTTCAATAAACTTCTACATTAGTGATCAAGTATATTTGCTCAGAATAAAAAGTAATTAGATTCATGCAGTAAGGAAAAAGTTTAATAGATCGCTTGTATGTTCATTCACACCTCGTTTTTCATGACATGGGTATTATCGATAAAATGACTATGCATTGCAAAATATGTATTGCGAAAGTGTGAACAACAAATCGATATATAACAAACATTGCACTCTTTTTCGTGGCAAAGCAAGCAGCGTGGCGCAGTGGAAGCGTGCTGGGCCCATAACCCAGAGGTCGGTCGATCGAAACGACTCGCTGCTAGATTTTTTTTTGCATAAAAATCACAAGATCACAAATTTGGTAAATCTGAAATCTGTAGAATATTGATATCAAAAATATCATGTCATTTTACTAGAATATTTATTACACTCAATTTCAAATTTGACACAAATGAAAAGAATGACACGAAAAATACGCTGAACCCAAACAATTCTTTAGATATACTTTATAATTTGGACGAAAATGTTTCACAAAGAAGGCATTTCTTCAGTTTTTAGGTTGAAAATCACTAATCAACAGAAAGAAAGTCCTGAAAAATCTACAAATTTATCATTTGTGAAATAAGATTCGAATATCCAATAGGGTACTAATGCTTCCAGCTTCCTTACAGAAATTGAACATTGAAGATTCAGAAATATTAAAAATGGCAACAAAATTCAAAAATTGGAAATGCTCACTAATTTATTCCAGAAATAACTAGAGGTTTGGAGGTTTTATTGAGAGGAAGCAGTAAATTTGATACGAAACTTATCGAATGTAAAATGTATTCGATTGCATTACGCATTAAGCATTAAGCATTAAACAGGTAGCACTTTAGTCATTGCCCAATGTGTTTGACCTCGAGAAGCATGCCAAGCAAAGCACTTACACTGTCGACGTATTGTTACTTTTTACGTCTACTTCATATATTTCGTAAACTCCATTCCATTTCCTGTAACTTCCTGGAAATTGCAACTCAATTTTCTGGATCGTCGATATTTTTGGAACGGTTCGGTTACAAATTCCTAATTGTGCATTAATTTAGCATTTGCAAACTCAGCATGTCAATTCCTGAATCGAATTCAAGGAACTCCCAGTATAAAAGAACGGTCATTCCCCAGTCAAACCAGGCAACTCTTCGAGTTCCAACCGTTCTCCTTCAAACTCCCCAAAATGGCCAAAATATTCAATTCGATCATTCTGATCGCCTGCCTCGTGGCTATGCTCGCTCTTTGCGTCGAAGCTGGAGGATACTACTATGTAAGTCTTAATTCGGATTTTTAGAAATAAAATAATCATTTAATTGCAGAAGGACTACTATAAGCCGAAAAAATACTACTATAAGGTGGGAATAGATTATGTGACACTTGTTAGAATTGTTTTAAAGTTGATATTGAATATTGAAAAGTGTTGAAGATTCAACAAATCTATAGCAACTTTTGTGACAGGCATTGAATAATGAACTATCATTTGAGAGAATAGGACAGCGAAGATGTGATTTCATTATTTCTCTACCTATTACTTTTCCGAAACCAACTAATTTTACTTGCAACTTTTCCTTCAGGGCTAAATTAACCAAGATCAACTATTTATTTCAGAAGTCCTATTACAAGAAATACTACTACAATCCTAAGTACTATTACAAGAAGAGCTACTACAAGGATTACTACAGGTAAGCCCATAGTCGATTTAATCCTTGACTGAACTTTCATCAAAATACGATCAATGAATTTTACCATTCACAATATGTCTTGCAGCAAGCCCTATTACGGATATGAGTCGTACGGACACGATCATAAGGACTCTTACGGTTATTACTGATCTCTGAATCCCTGAATCAGTCTGCTGTCGGGTCGCGAAGTGACATCCTCTTCTCAACCTAGTTGTTAGAGTTAAACTAAAATGAAATAAACATTTCATCACTATTTATCTGTTCTATTTAATTCAACACAGAATATAATATCTTCAAATTCAAACATCATGTTTCTCTTTCATACAATGCAATTTACACACCCTTT
>LIAE01006815.1:63942-120710 GCA_002287525.1 Diploscapter pachys | reverse complement strand
AGACAAGACCATTTTGGAGTCATACAAGGAGGATAGAAATTGAAGGAAGACGAATGGAAAGCCAGATTATTTGCTGTAAAAACGGAATCTGAACTTATAATTCCTCTAGAGTATGGAAACGAGAAAATTCTGAGGAAGACTAAGAAGCTGTCTGAAGAAATTGAAGCAGTAAATTGGAAATTGATCAAATGCTTCGAGAATTTAAATCGTGTCATAATATTTCATTTCATTGAATCGAATTATTGATTGCTTGTACGAATAAACAATTAAAATAATTTTAAAAATACAAAAATATCGTTGCATTGATGCTTTATAGAAAACTATTGAAGCTATCTTGGAGCCTTCCTAGGCCCGGGAGGCTCTCCAAGAGATTCTTGGATAGTTAGTAGTTCAATCGATAGGATTGGACTTCTACTTCGCTTTATTGTATTTACCTTCTTATCTAATCCTTTATTCTCTCTTCTCTTACTAAGTTAGCACTTTGTTGTATGAGAAATCTCTCTACTAGGTAAGCTTAAGAAATCTATCTTGTACCCGAACTTAGCAGCAGCCAGTAACAAAATAACAACGAGACTTCAACCAGTTCAGTGGCAACATCAGACAATGATATCCAGCAGCTCATGGTGATCAACGACAGACTTCTGTATCAATCTACAGCGTGTCCTGTGCGGCACCACCGGTCAACGTGTCCTGTGAGGCACATCCAGTTCCTGTGTCCTGTGTGGCACAACCGGTCACTGTGTCCTGTGAGGCACACTCTGTATCAACCCCTAGCCAGCCGATTAAGCCTGTCCACGATCACTGTACAAATGGTTCACTCCTGTAAACAGAAGACAACAGTAGCAGAAACATCTTATGATCTCAAGTTATAATCTCAATTTGAATTATTCCATTTAATTCCGACGGTCACTTCTTGGCCGGGCGGAATGTCGCCAACGACTTGTTCACTTTGATGAATCATACTTGTTATTGTCATTTCTGGCTGGAGAGCCATTTCTAGAACTATCCCTAGATTGCCCGAACCTTAAAGGGCGGAGTTACTTCCTAGGCGCGACTCGCGCCTATAAATGCGCCCTCTTCGTTGTTACTTTGTTCCTTCACAGTATTATCCACGCCTTACTATTCTCTACTTTGTATTGGGTCTTACTGTACTGAACCAAGGCTAGTCAATAAAGGATTCTTAATATTCGTGCAGTGCTAGTTACTAGTAGAGAACTACCATCTAAGGCCTTCATAACACCCACACCCATTCTAGCCTGCACAGTATGTTTGGAAATCTCACCATTCCACTAGCAGCATCATCTCTCACAGGTCCAGGAGACTGTGCCAAAACGATGGTTTCCAGGAACTTCAGCGTCACTGTTCGAACTCTGGAAACATAAAAATAAGAAAATAATAAAATTCGCAAGAAATACCCCTCATTGTCATTGTCAATCAATTGGAGAATGCGTCCCTTGAGAATGCTGAAAGCCTCCCAACAGGCCCCTGCCTCCAAGTCTGTCTTTTTCCGAACTGCCCATTGAATGATCGACGGGTAGATATTCGTGCACGCGATGATCACCTGTAATTTATTTATTCGAAGTCATTTTTCAAGCATATTCAAATAAACTTATTGAAAGTTCATCAATAATACGTTAGGAAAAGTGGTAGACTTCGGAGGAGAAGAAGATGTTATAAAATAGCAGCATTTTTGTTTGATATTTAGGAGAGAAATTTTAAATTAAAAAGGAAGAAAATCGATCACCAACCCTGCGAATGATCCTGGAAGCCCCCGGATATTGTCTGTCGATGGAAAGTAGTGCTGATAGAGTCGTTATTGCTTTCTTTGTCACCTCTGGGTCTCGCAGACTGAAATTGAAAGGAGATTTGCAGAAAAATGAAGGTCTTTTGGAAAACACAAGTCATAATGTGACAAGGAGTCTAATGAGCTGTTATTATCATTTTTAAAATTTAGATGTCGTGCTTTCTGTAAGACAAATTCCAAGAGTTGAATTCTGTAACACGTAAATATATTGGTAGCATCGCACTTTGTTATAGAACTCGGCACTTATACTGATGAAAGCACGACACCCACAACTTTTCACATGTCAATAGGTAATGAATTTTCCAAGTTGATAAAACTCAAAAAAATAAAAGAAACAGACCAAGCTCTCTGAATGAAGGAAACGACGAAACACTTGATGGTGAACTGTGGGTTGTCGACGAACTCGAGCATTTCCTCGCAGAACGAGTCCAGCAAATGGGCAGATTGGTCGTTGTTGATCAGAATGTCTGCTGCCTGTAAACATATTTTATTTTCAAAAGTTTCTTTTTTCGGAAGTTTTCCCTCAGTCCTGATATCGTACTTACATCTTCGAGGAGTTTGAGTTTGTCATCGACATTGGCTGCCTCGTGTGCTTCCCTGCAATTTCACTGTTTCTATTATCTTCTCCTTCAACCACCAACTTGATAGCCTTGCTGACTCTCTCTGCGACCGTGGCCGTGTCCTCTATCGGCTCCACGAATTTGTCCATTTCCACAAAATTGTGAGAAACTCCAAAATTCTCAAGTTCAACAACAATTTGCTTCCTGAAATTCGCTATAAACATCAACCATATATATATATATAATATATATGTCAACGATTCAGCAAGTATATGAGAGATAATTGCGTGATAATTAGGCAGAGATAGTCGGACGATTAACAAAAAAATAAAAGGAATAATCGAAAATCCATTCGAATTCATTCGACATAAGGGGGCGTGGCCGAGACAATCTAAGTTGCAATGCCACTGTGCCTTGTTGACAGTCGTTTCTTCTGTTCATTTCTCCTCGCGGCAACGATGGTTTTGACATTTCTTTCGATGGAGACAATTAGAATTAAAGTAATTTTGTTGTAGGTCTTGAAATTCTTTTCTCGTAAAGAATTTCTAGTGATTTGTCAAAATCGTGCATACATACACATTCCTCTAATTTGTTCTAGGATTTTATTGTTTTGGTAACTTATTGTTTTTTCTTTGCTTCATTAGATACAATTTATCGAAATTTCGTGTTTTTTCTCCTTTATTTCATAAAAAATTATTTATTTATAAGAAAATTTTTCATCAATATCATATAGGTAAAAATAATGATAATTGATAAATATTTGAAACAAAAAGCATTATAGATGTATTGAAATAATAAGGTGATAAATAATTGAAAATTCGAAAAGAAATATTATGATAAGCATAAAAATAGCTAACAAATTCAGCAGAAATAAGGGAATGAAGAAACACGATAAGATGAACAAATGAACATCTGTTAAATTTTTGGTTTAAAATGCTATAATATGATATAGAAAAATAGCATTGAAAACGAAAATGTTCCATGGAAAATCGTTCCCATTGGCATTGCAAAACTCGTAATAGCGATTGGAATAAAAAACTAGAGCGAATGCGTTCATTCAGATGTTGTTTGGGAGAGTTTGAAAATAAAGATACCAAATTTTTAAAATCAATCATAGCGATTGAATTCGATTAAAACCGCACATGAAATAATAAACTTGCAAGAAATGAGAGAGAAAGGAAAGAAAACTTTTTCTTCACGTGATAAAAAGAATATTTGGAAAAAGACCGTACAAATAAAATTTGATTGGATATTGAATTTGACTATTCTACCAAATTGTTTTCAAAATAGACCATATTTTCAAATTTCAAGAGTTTATTCATAGCTTATCTGGCTATTTGAAATCTGACATCCTCGTAAACGAATGAAGGATCAATACAAAACAAATCGTCGATCGTAGAATGAGACCGAATAACGACAACAAGAAAAAAGAGATAAAATATAAATGAAATGGAAATGAAGTGGAAAACAATCATCAATCAGAACAGAAATTGAATAGAAAAGGGGGACGGACATAGGAGGAGGAATGAATGAAAATGATAGGGTAGATCATAAAGAATGGACAGTATTGAATTTCTGAAAATGTGAAGACCACTTTTATTGAAAAATCATGAAACTCATCATATTTCCAGGGAAAATTAAAGAATTTAGCATTCTACCTGTAACCTAACTACAGTTAACATAAAGTCTGCTAATTGTACCAGAGATGATCAAATTCGACCTGACACTGAATTTTAACGCTTTGAATTAGCAAAATGAAGAGAATAGCAAAGAAAATAATAACGAATCAATGAATAAATGGAAAAAAAATAAATGAAAATGATAAGAAATGATTCATTGAACAAATGAATTTAGGAAGGTAATTTACAGATTGAAAATGGATGAAGTTGCACTAGCTGTGTGGTGATGTTGTGGGAGGGAATCTGAAAGAGAATTCATATTGAAATTTCATTTCATCTTTCCTTCAATTAGAATGTTTTGATAAAAATCACTTTAGAGTTTCATCAACAACAAAATATTTCCTTTCGTCGCTATAACAAAACACAGTAATGAAAGTTTCTTGAGTTTTTCAATCAACATATAATCAGTATAAACTTTGAGCGGAAAGTTTCGCCCATTCATTCATAAATGATATTCAAGATTCCGAAATACCAAGGCTAGAATAGAGTAGATAGGATAACTTACTCTCTACTTTCTTATATTATGTCGTTTGGAATGTTGATATGCTAGAATTTTTTTCGTACTTTCCGCAAGTTTCTATCGTTCAATTCAAGTGAAAGCGTTCTTCAATGATAAATGAAAACTGATTTACCTGTCTCACTTCTTGATGAGCGACTCGAATCGACTCCTGGCATCCTCGATATTGTACGGAGTGCCATCCAGAGGCTGCAGGGCGGAGGGAATGCTGAAGTTGGCTGGATGTAGGGGGATCGATTGGGGAGGGACAGAGGAGGGAGGAGAAGTGGCCAGGGGGCGGGACGAAAACGGAGTCGGGGATGGCATGGAGGCCGAGTTCTGCCAGGACGACATAGAGACACGCGAAGAGGCCTGACTGCTCCATGGAGTCATGTCGTTGCTGAAATCGGAAATTATGAAAATTTAAAAAAGAAAAGTTGACTATTGCAAATTGGAAAAAAAACAAGACTATCTTCAAAATCATATCTGCATTTCTAAATTCTCACGGAAGATAAAAGAGGGAATGATTTCTTAGAAAGCTCGGTGCATGAATGTTTGTGATTTGCAAAATTTGGATTATAAAAAAAGAAATACTGATAAAGAAGAAGCTCTCTAAATTTTCCAAACAGTCAAATAAATGATAATCAATCAACTTTCAGAAGCGAAAATGCACAAGGAATGCAGAAAATTTCGCTTTTTCGCACTTTCATAAAGAAACTTGTCTCAAATTAACGAGACCTTCGTCTGTGCGATTCGCGCCACTCGGGTTTTATCGTCCCTCGCGACCTATTTTCTCTTACATCAAATTGAGCAATCTGATACAATTAGGAGATAGTGCATCTATCTTCACGAAAGAACAGAGGAACGCCGCACAGCCGCTCGCGAGTGACGATAAAATTCAAGTGGCGCGAATCGCACAGACAAATGTCTCGTCGATTTGGGAAGAGAGTAATTGCATTTCCAATGAAAATGTAATCTTCATTACCTTCCAGTTCTGTAAGCCTTTTTCTGTTTGCTGATGGCCACCCCTTCATCCTCATTCCCTGCAGTGGTCGCCCTTCTGCCCGAATTTCCTGCCTGAGCGGGCTGTGGTCTACCCTGTGCCTGTCCCTGTTGCCCCTGATTCTGTGCCTGCGGAGTTCCGTCATTCGGCTGCTGACCTGGTTGGTAATTCGCCATAATTGGTTCTCTGCAAATCAAATGATTTTACAATATTATAAAATCGCCAGAATTATGTATCATCTCCAAGAATGAGATGGAATAAAAATGTTTAAATCGAAATTAGAATTTATTCTCGAAAATCGCTAGAATGAAATCTCTTCCACTATGATATTTTACATTGAATTTTGAAGAAAAAAAAACTCGGAAACAGAATTTCATTTCTTCTCTCCCGATTTCAAAAACCCTGTTATCAAGACTTGATTATTTGTGAAAATGAACCTCTACTTACTGGAAGAACTGATCCTCGACAGTGAGAATGTCGTGTAGTTCGTGGGGCATCAGGGCAGAACGCTCTCTCTTCGTGATCTCCAACTTCAGGAACGAACACACCTCGTCCTGCAAATAATAATTTGTTTTTTTTTCAAATTTGTCGCAAATAGCCCTCGTAATTCCAGTTATTTCTTATCTACAATTTATTCTTTAATAAGTTGTGAATGAGCCTTTTATAAAATGTTTAGAAAAAATCAAATGACTCACAACAATAGCCCTCTGAACAAGTCTCTGCGTGAGTTTCGTCCGCATAAGAACAGAGGTCCGCACATACAACTCCTTGTCTGCGGAACACACCACGATCAGGCCGGAGGGGGCTGGAAGAATAAGGAATTTCAGACAAAAATAAATTAGAAAGGTAATTTAAAATTTCGAAAAAAAATAAGAATAGGCATGCATGAAAATTATGGGAATCTCATGGAATTTTGATCGTGAAAGTTGAGTTGATAGGAATAAGGGCTCACAAAGAAGATTATCCCTGAGATCCTTGAGTGCGATGGCATCGAAATCGTCTGCATCCGAGCCGAGCACAAACAGAGATGGACAGTACGTCAGACAGATGTCGTCATCAGGGGTCTGCAACTCGTTTATTTTGTCACTTTAGAGATTGCAACATTAGGAAAAAAAGTGTAAACTCCAGTGAAAATGCACAATAAAATATTTCTAATCCAAAATGATATTTTCTGTGAGTGCGATTCTCCTTGAAAGGCTAAAAAACAAAGTTCAACTTACTCCTCTGGGTCCTTCCTCCGTGAAGAGAGGGAATGCCAAATCGATGATGGCAGAGACTCCGTGAGTGAGTTGAACAGCCCTGTGACACATGTAGCAGGTCGTGCCGAATCCAACCAACACGATTCTTCTGCCGCGATGCTCCTTCACTTTCGAACGAATCTGAAACAACGCGTTCAATAGTGTTTCGTAAAAAAAAACTCTTGAAGGTACGAAAGTTAAACGGTTCACTTTTTAGTATGTGAAAGGAGAATATTTTGGTGAATGGATAAAAACGAACAAAAATTATTTGAAAAAAACGACCCACCACATGGAGGAAATGAGCCATGTAGGCATCGCAGAGCTCGGGAATGGTGAGTCTGTCATCGTCCTCGATGTCCAATTTGACGATTTCCGAATCAGAATGACCGAGCTGCTTAAGCCACCTGAAAATAGAAACATTCATAAATTCCCGAGAATATTTCGCCATTTACAATTTCGGATTGGGCAGTTTTGACAGGAGGAAATGCAAACATTTGAAACAGAAATCGCCTCCATCCTTACTTTGCTTTTCCTGCATCATTTTCAAGTTCACATCTTTTACGTGGACAGAAAATAATTGTATTTCTCAAATGCTTCCCCCCTCTTCCAAATATCAAACGTTCAAAATGTTGCAATAAGATTCAAGAAAAAAAAAGTATGAAAAGTAGAATAAATTGTTTAATAAAAAATGATTACTTGAACATGTGTTCATGGGCCTTGACTTTGTGAGTGTAGTCGCCGACAGTCATTGCCGGGGAAGCCAGCACAAAGACTACGTCCGACAGGGAATGGGGCTGAAAGTGGAACGTTTGTGCGATTCCTCTACTTTATTCTCAACAATTATCAGGTTCGAATAAAGCTTGTGCGACACATGAAATTTTCCTATTCTAATGTTCATCCAAGTAAAGACAACAGTCGTCGAGCAAAATCACAAGCATTTATTCGAATCTAACAATCGGGGGGATGTGAGAATTCTGCACGGATTTAGCATAAATCTGTGCGGAATTTCCATCTAAATCTACATATATCAATATTATCAACCCTGATTTGGAATGGACAACCACAATGTGAAATGCTTGAAAATCAGATATTCAAGCTTTTTTTTTTTTAATTTTGAAATTTAGAATGTTAAGCTCCTCTCAAAATGTGAATATTCAAAGATATTCTTCTGAATTTTCACATTTTCAAATTGTGTTGATTAGATTTTAGAGTGATTGTGTACTTCGATGGTCCTGTTAAGATCGTCGAGTTCCGGGTCGAGCACTTTGAGAGTGACGTACTCCTGAATGAGGTGGGTGACGGTTTGCCAATCAGAGGGCATCGAAGGACCGCCTGCGCTCTTCACTACCATCATCACATATGAGCCGGCCTGAAGACAGAAAAGCCATTGCTATTGCAAGAATTAGCAAACACTATGAAGGTGATTTTTTTTCTTCGAAAGATAGAAACAATAAATTGCAAAGAAAAGTATTGGAAAATGGAGCAATTTTGCCAATTTGAAAAAAAAAACAAACAAACCATAGAGCGGCAATATCTCAACAGCGAGAGGTAGGAGGCGAGGAAGTGGACGGGCAGATTCTCGACGATGAAACGATGCGCCCAATTGGCTGATTGCTGACGATCCTGTAGAGTTTTAAAGGGTTTACCTTTTTCAAATGTTACCCTCGACATCTACATAAAACCCCCATTCCTATTACTACTTTGAACTTTCAAGAAGGTTTAACTTTCGACAAAGGTGTTTGTAAAGGAAGAAAAGTTGAAAATTTCCCAGAAAATCATTTTCTTATTGAAAAGTACTCACATAGCTGTAGGTGAAGTAAAAGTCCCTGAGCTGGTTCGCATTGCGCATCGTCGCGTTGTAGAGAGTCACCATTTCATCTCTGAAAAATTCAGCATAAAAATCCCCAAATCCAATGTTTCTTACGGTCTGCCCTGTGCAGTTGTCTCGACAGAATACTGCTCAGAAATGAGTTCCACCACAGACTCCAACATGCTTCTTCGCTCGAACGGCTCTTCGAAGGCTCTGGAAGATCGATGAAATATGGGTATTGAATCTTAGAATATTAAAAAAAAAAAAACACTATTTTAGAGAAAGAGCCAATTTCCCCAGACTTACGATTTTGAAAAACAATAAATAATAAATTTTTGCATGTTTTTCAAATTAAAAAAAAAAAATTCAACCTGTTATATAGATCATGAATGCTGCAAGTGGTTCCATCATAATTGCAGGGTCTGAGCATGGTCTTCTCAATCTCGTCAGCCACCTGTCTGGCAGTGTTCATCTGCAGCTGCGTCTCGATCAGGGGAATGCCAGTCCAGCCCGCCAACTCATTTGCGTCCTCCGCTCCCCCGACGTTCACTTCATCTCCAAACTCGTCCTTCAGAGTTCGACACGAGGAATCGTAGTACCTGAAAATAAATTGGTTTTCTCTAGAAGATAAGACACAAGTTTTGTTTTTCCTTCTACCAAAAGACACAACGTAAAGATGGGAGATAGACAAAAATGTCTTAAAAACTCGAAGCATTTTGATATGTGTTCGCTTTTGTACCAATATTTAAAAAGACTCACTGTTGGTCATTGGAGAGAATCTCGCTGTAGAAGGGGTCATTGTTGGAGTCGAAGATGTGACTGCGCGATGGCAGCAGCTGCCTCTCTATTTCCTGTCCATTCTCGAAGCCGAATCGAGTGTTGACGTAGTCCGTCAGACGGATCTGTAATTGGCATTCGTCAATCATTTTTTTTTTTTTTTTAATTCGTCAGAGCAACATTTTGCACAAGCGATAATTTCTACTTCTTCAAAAACTTCTAATTTCTTGAGAAGTTTCTGATATCAAAATCTAGAATTATCATTCTCATTCTTCGAGAAAAGAAATTTGCATAAATTGATCAGCGTTTACTCACCAGCGGTCTAGCAGGTTTCTTCTTCTTCTCGGGTCTGTCCCTCCTGCCGATGCCATCCTCCCTTCCTCCTAGCATTCTGTCCTCCCCGATTTGAGGCTGCATGTCGTCATACTCCATGGACTGTTCGTAGTCGAAGTCGAATTGTCCTGATTGACCAGTCTGTGCAGCTGCAGTGGAGGGAGTGAGTGGAAAGGCAGACAGGGCTGAGCCTGAGGCTACCGAACTGTCGCGGTGGAAGGAATGAGGGTGAGATTGGGACTGAAGCAGGTACTGGTCTATCTCATCGTCCCATGTGTACACTGAAAAGATCTTTTTTGTTTGTTTGAAAGAAGAAAATTTGAAGATTTTTTAAATTTAAAGTTATGCAATTTTTATTTGGAAATTCATCAATTTCGCGCAAAGTATGGTTTAGATTTCGAATTCGCTTTTCCAATATCGCACGTCCTTGTAAAGCATGTTCATTTTCTAACAATATACAACATTGCATCATTTCATTTCAAAATTCAAATGATATGAATGTACTTTTTCTTCAGATAAATATGATTTCGACTCACAGTCATTGCGCATCATTCCAGTACTGTACTGCTGCTGCTGTTCACTGACGGCCTCTTCCATGTCGTTCTCGAAGTAATTCGCCAGAGTCTGACGAGCTCGCCTCTGGTCATTTTCCTGAAATTCTCTGTTGAAATGAAATCAAATTTAAATGAATCCAGCAATACAATATTTTTAAAATCAATCAAGCTTGGGAAGAAGGACTATTAAAATTGGATTTCACGTGGCAGTTCCATTTGAAAAAGAAGTAAAGATAAACGAAAGAATAAAAAGAACTTTCAAAATTGTGATTTCTTTAGAAATTTTACGAAGTCTGAGAATAAAAAAGAGCTAACTCTTAAGAAAAGATAATATTCAAATAATCTCGAAAAAATCCAACCTTTCTATCGAAGTACAGATCAGGTGAGGGCGAGATGGATTTGACTTTGACAGGGGCAGGCTCCTTCTTCTCCCTCTTGAGCGGAATCATCAGGAAGTCGTCATTCTTCTCCAGCGCGCTCACGATCTTCCTCTTCTCTCGAGTCCGAGACAGAGTGGCCACTGTCAGCCTGAAATTTCACACTTTATTGGTGCAAAAGAAAACAGAATTATGATAAAATTAGGAGTGTCGTAAAATTGAAAAACATTTCTTTTGCATTGTATCATACAAAATTCCGATGACTTCATTTTTTTAGATTTCATTCCATCTCATTCTTGGAGTAGAAGTTTCAGAATGCTTGACAAAATCTGACCTTTGTTGCTCCCTGAGCTTGGCGGATTTGTAAGTGTAGACCTGCTGACCCAACTTCTTGCGGTCATTGTAGCATTGTTTTATGTGCTCAATCGCTCTGAAAAATGAGTTTATTTTTCCGAAAGATTGAACGATAATGTCAGCATGTAAATGGCGTAATGATACTATGACGAAATTCCAAATAACCGAGCTCAATAGTAACTGATGCGAGTTGTGCAGGGAAAGGAAGTATTTCGTAGTTTCTCATCACGTCATTTTCAAACTACCAAAGACATACCTCTTCTTCTTCTCCTTCTGCGTGAGAATGTTGGCATGCTTGGCGACCCCATCCTGACAGACGTCCAGCAGCATCTTGTCCAGAATCGGGGTGATCACCATCGTCAGATTCTCCAATTTGCCTGAACATAATGGAAATTTTCGGTGAGATAATTTGATCAAAATTGGAAGATGACTGGATAAAACATGAAAGATGAGGTTCATAAATTGTCTTTTTTCCAACGAGTAAAATGATCAAAACTCCTACCATCAGGATACTTGTAGTGACCGAGGAACGGCTTGGCAGACGGCTTGTAGTTCCTGAACACCCCATTCACGATAGTCGGCTTATCCGTCTTTGGTTTCTTCTTCGGTGGAGACTGCAATTCATTTATCGCTTCCTAGTCGTTATTGTTAGTAAATTTGCAAATCCACATTTAATAAACAAAGCGCATGAAATTGTGTATGAGCCATAATGAAAGAGGGTGAAAGGAGGTCATTTCTGGAAATGGAAAAATGTAAAATTGTCGAGAGCAAACACTACTTCATCAGCCATCTATAATGATCAACTTCCTACCTTAGGAATGGCCTGAACAATGGGCACAGAAGCCTCATCAGCAGCTTTGCCAGTCTCCCCAGCCACAGGCGACAGCTTTGAAGCTCTGCCTCGAGTGTCGTGATGATGGCCCTCCTCTTTGGATGGAGTTGCTGCCACCGCTTTCTGTAAAAAATGAATTTTAAATTTTCTTTGGTGGAAATGAAATACATACGTTATCTATGTTTGATAAATTCTCGAAGGAGATTAAGCAGGTATTCACAAAATAGAAATTCGGACATTTAAAGCGTACATTTTCTATTTTCAATAATTAAAATTCTTCTACCTTAGGTTGTTTGACAGACGACCCCTTCTGAGGCGAATCTTCTTCTTGCCCAGAAGTGGGGATGATGACACTGGTTTCGTTGCCGACTTTCAGCTTGATTCTCCTCGGCAACTTGATCATCGGTCGCTGTGCGGGCGAGCCGAAAGAGGAGCGTCGAGGCTTGGCGAGTTTGGCCGATGGAGGGGAAGAGAGCAGGGGAGATTGGATGTGCGAGTCGTCAGGCTGATCCAGATGCTGTTGACGGGCACGGCTGGAAATAGCCCAATGGAATCGTGAAGAATTAGTATCCTCCGTAACAAACACAAATTGAGAATTTCGCGTCGAATTTCTTGCAAAACATTCAAAATGAGCGAAATTTTCAAGAAATGTAAAAAAAAAAAAAATCCTACCCTCTAGTTTTCATAGTAAGCGGAGGAATGATGGTGGGTTTAGGAGTAGCCTGAGCAGAAGAAGGCGATGTCTGCGCCTTCTCAGGTGCAGCTGCAGGTGTAGCTGCAGGAGTGGGTGGAGTCGAATTGACGACTGCCTTCTGGTCTTCCTTTCCCTTCTGTGCAGAAGTCGGCCCCTTTTCCTTCTGCTTCTGTTTCTTCTCATTCGACTTTGTCAGGGACTTCTTGGGCTCTTTCTGTTTTGGCGGGGAACTGACTGAAGGCTCCACAGGGCTCAGCTCGGGTTGAGGTGATTTCGCTGAAATTAGTTAATTAGAGTTTTTTTTTTTCAAAAATATTGCATAAATCAGCATTTTTAGGCGTAAAACAAACAATTCCTTACAATTTTCTTCAATTTTCGATCCTTCTTCTTCCTCCACCTTCTCTTCTTCATGCTCTTGGACAGGCTTTGGCAGCGTAAAGAAGTCGTCTTCTTCAGTATCGACGATTTTGAGACGGGGCGATTCAAGCAGCATGTCTTCTCCTTCTTCTTCTTCATTATCAGACTGGAATGGGCAAATATAATTCTATTGAAACTTCGGTTTTCGAGAAATGAGTACAGCTTTGATTTTCGTGAAATGCAAAATTTTTCACTATAGCGACACGCTAAATGATCAGTAATCATACTCATATTGGATAATAATTGAATTTTTTTCTGAGTTACATTTGATTTCTGATCACTGCTCATCAAATGCTTTTACGTTTAAATTACGATTTATCATTGTCATTCATGAACATTCTACCTGTTCTTCGACATTCCTCTGAATGCTGTGCTTCTGTTCGAGATTCTCCTTCTTGTTTTCCTCCTCTTTCAGCTCTCCCTCTCCCTCTTCCGTTTCCTCATCTTCCTTCGTTATCTTCTCAACCCTCTGCTCCATTTCCTTCTCGTCTTCTTTGCTGATCTTCTCCTCGCTTTTCGCAACGACGAACAATGGAGAAACGTCCGCAGTGGGAAGGACTTTTTCCTGAAACCAGAGTCAGAATAAAAAGTGCGTGTAAAAATCATAAACCAAGGAATTTCTTCAGTCGGAATTCGCCAAAATTACTCTTCATTTTCAGAGTTATTGTTAGCTTTTCAAAGAAATCAAGAGAATAGAGAGAAAACGTAGAAAAATGAATGATTTTTTCTGATTTATTGTTATAAAGAGGATCATTTTGACCCTTTCAAAATTTCGAAATTCAATTACCTGAGCTGCCAGCTGTGTGTTGTCGCGTGGTTGCTTTCGTCTGGGCGAGTGACTCTCTGCCCTGCGGCCTGACTGCGGAGACAGGCCGATAGCCAACAGCTCAGTTATCGGAAAATCCTGGGGCTCATCTGCTCTGTCTGCATTTTCTGCCTTGTCGAGTGTGGACAGGGAAGCGATGCTGTCCTTGTCGTCCTTGCTGGGAGAGGCCCCTGCAGACTGCAGGGTGGGAAGGGAAGTCGTCGATTTCGGTTTCGAAGCAGATGAGTGCACGGAGGGAGGGACGGAATCGGGCTTCGCAAACGCGGTCTTCGGGAGCTGAAAATGCGAAAATCATTTCAGGAATGTCTTTTTATTGTTTATTCGAAACCTTAGACATTCTGTAAAAGCCAATGCAAGAAAACTAGAAAATCATGAGAAAACGCAGATAAAATTTCTTCACAACCTTTAAAGAATTCGACATTTGTCATTGTTATGATTTCCAAATTCTAACCCCATCCTTCCAAGTTCTGGGGAAGGCGTACTCGATCCAGTTTCCTGCGCCAGCGATTTCCGTGCGAGTCTTCAGAATCATGCCGAACTCGGACAGTGTCAACTGAAAAAGAAAGTTGTTGAATTGATTAAAAAATTGAGTATTTTTATTATAGATAAAACTATCGAATTGGCCCCTTTCGTAATAAGGTTCATCTATGGAGGATAAATAGCGTAAGAAAATGAGGAAAAACTAGGAAAACTTTCCAATTTGACAATCAACTTACAGTGAGTTGCTGTGGCAACTGCAGCTCGAGAACGGGAGGCGGCGTACCGCATTTGGACGAGGAATCTGCAGTGCTCCTTCTGTGCTGAATGAAAGGCGCCTTCTTCTCCTTCTGATTGTGAGGCAACTCGACTTCCGGGGAAAATCTACAATATTCTTCTAATTTTTATAATTCAACTTCAAAAACTTATTTACAAGGCGGATGCTAGAATTATAAACCATAAGCAGAGGAAAGGACAAGCCACATTTCTCACTTGAAAATACATCATTTCGCCGCAAGATGTATTCCTTCTAGCTTCCAATAATCGAATCTTTTTAAATTAGCAAAAAAAAACTCCTACCTATTCGTGATGGACTTCCTATGTCTGGTGGAGACTTTGACCGAAGCAGGCAGCTCTGCAGCAACTTCCTGTGCCTGTTTGGCAGGTTTGTCGCTGACCTTCGGAAGAGCAGGGGAGACGGGCGGCTTGAAAGTGGCTGGCTTTTCCGAGGCAGGCACTGGTCTAGGAGTATTGCTCTTCCCTGCTGCAGCCTTGTTGTTGACTGGCTCCTGTAATGGCTTTCATAGTCGCTTTAAACTCCGAAATAAAACTTCCAGTCGAATTTGAAATGTCAATTGTTCAACACACATTTTAGTCAAGAACACACGATGTTTGCAGAAATATGGCATTTGAGGTCGACGAAAATTAATGAAAATAAGAGAAAAGGCGGACAGTAGCGAAAATTTCCGCACAACTCTAGTTCAAATTTAACTTTGACTATAGAATTCGACTCTCTGATGACTATTGTACCTGTTTGATGTCATTGGTGACATTGCTGATAGGAGGAACAGGAGATGGAAACGAGGTCTTGGCGACAGGAGACTTCTTTGCAGAGGGCGAGGTCATCTTCTGGCTTGTGGAAGAACGCGAATTGGCTGTCACTTTCGCTGCAGTTGGATTCGTCTGCTGCTCGCTGTCCACTTTGACAGAATTCTGGCGCATAGTTGGAGACGGATCGGGGGAAAATCTGCAATGAGAAGGATAAATATTATTGAAAAATAAACCATTCATTTATGTTTTCCCCCCAAAATTTTGAGTATTTAATTAACTGATTCTCTTTCAGTCTTTCAAAA
The DNA here is from genome assembly GCA_002287525.1 of Diploscapter pachys. NCBI lineage: Eukaryota > Metazoa > Nematoda > Chromadorea > Rhabditida > Rhabditidae > Diploscapter > Diploscapter pachys. Next base: position 105,127 of record LIAE01006815.1, on the reverse strand, counting down.
AAAACATTTAATTTTCCAAATATTTTCCAAAAAGGTTCAACCTCCTAACGACAGCAGACGTCCTCGTTTTTGGGAGAATAGGATCAGAAGCCATCTGTTTGTCCTTCTCTTTGCCTCCCTTGTTTTTGTCCAGATTGCTCTTCTTAACCTCCTTTTCTTTGGCAGCAACAGGAGTGGAATGTGGCTGTTCGCTCTCCATTCGCATTGCATTCGCACGCTGTTTTGGCGTCGTCGCGTCGGGAGAATATCTGCAAGAAAATCGCTTTCACTGAAATTCATTTTCTTCTTCTAAATTTATTCAAGTGTGCGCATTTTATGGTCACAGCTAGGAACGAACCAGAATTTCAATCTTCTGATCAAATTCTTTCATATTTTGTCTCGAAATGAATTCAACGAGCCGGTAATCCTCGAATAATTTGAATATGACTAAAATATGGACTAGTGCGGGTACGTTTACTGGTCAGTCAACTTTACTGGTGCGTACATTCTGACGAACTCTGTCAAGGTTACAAGAGAAGAAAGAGGTCAGGAAAATGCGCGAACTTTAATTTGAGTTTTCCCCAGTTTTCTCACTCCTACCTGGACACAGCAGACCGTCTCTTCCTGGTGCTCGATCGAACGGCCTCTGCACTGTCGCTGCTCTCCTTGCTGTGTGCCCTGTGTCTGCCCCGTCCAGCCCCCCGCGCTTCAGTCCTGCTGTCCCTGTCCCTGTCATCCTCATCGTCCATTCCCTCTTCATCGCTCATCTTTATTTCCAGATCCAGCACGTCCATTCTGGATCTGAACACAGCAATTGCGCGGTGAAAAATCACGAAAATCCCGAAAACACGAAGAGAAATGACGCGGTTTCGAAATGCCAAGAGCAGAAGAAGGCAACGAGCTGTCCCGAGAGAACGGTGTAAACGTACTATATAGGGAATGCAAAGGAGAAAAGCGTTTTCTTTATTCAAAAACTCTAGATAATGAAGTTCCTTTGGTTTTAGCGTGGAAAAATACCTCGAAAAATCTAAAATGCACGATCACTCACAAATAAAGATATCACAGTGCAACGACTACACTCATAATTTTGTTTTGAAAAATTGAGATAAAAATAATTTATTGAAAGGTTCAAAATAAGTGAGCAGTTTGAAAGATGACAAACAAACTTTGTACAAAATATTTGAGAATTGCGTGAAATGTAGGAGCATCAATCGATATGTCGAGGTCAGCAGAAAGAGATCGATAAATAGAGGGCAGGGAGAGAGCCATAAAAGGCTTAGAACGAAACAAGGGCAGTGGTTAGAAAATTGCGTAAAAATCGATTGAACAAATTAGACCACGATAGCATGATTTTTCAGCCTCAATGCAGAGCAGGTTGACTGGAAGAGCGACGAATGTAGCGGGTATTCTAAAAGGATTTTTAAAAACATTTCTTTTCATGAAGCAGCAGCTCTATTGCATAAATTGGTGTAAATTCAGATTGCTGTAAAATCTGTATCGGAGCGTCTTCTCGAGTTATTTCGATGTCGAATAACAATTGTGATTTTTCGTACTAGACATTCACAAGTTCGAAATTTTACGCAACACACTGAGGATAGAAAGTTGTTTTTTCCGTAAGTAATGAATAGAAATTTTTCATCCAAGAATATTTTATTCGAAAACTTTGAGAATATGTAAAAGTCTGAAATCTGACCTGACTGTAGACGTATGACAGAATCTGATTGGCGGCTTTGTCGAGATTCCTCTGATTCTCACTGCGTCGATGGCGATATTCTGTTGTCGATGCGAGGTTCCTGAAGAATAAAGTTTGTGTTGAGAAAAAAGATGTTTCTTACTTCCTGGTTAGCGTTTTCATGTCTCGCTCAGAAAATGCCCGAATTTGTGTGGGATCCTGGTAGAGAACCTCCCTCGCTGTGTCCATTCCTATCTCTCCTTTGACAAGCTTTCGAGCAGCTTCCTAAAGTATAAGGATATTAGAAGAAATTCCGAGGAACTAATCTAACCCTTCTCATTTTCTCGATATTGTCTCGCCTTTCAGCAGCGGTCCTGATCGCAGACTGGCGGAAGTCGATTCGACGGATCACTTCGGGGCGCATTAGTCGGAGATAGTGCTGAAACTTCATGTTGAAGATCTTTTCCGAGATATGAAGAAATTGAAATATTGTCAAGAGAAAATAGTCATGATTTCGTGGCATGAAAAATAGAGCAAGGAATGATAACCTTATGTCATAATATGAGCTTTCTTGAATCAATGCACGAATTTTTAGACCGTGTGAAAAGTTGAATCAGAATTGAGAGAAATGATTTTTTAACAATTTCCATAAATCCTACCCCAGGCGACTTTGGATTTTGCCAATCCGGATGTCTCAAGCTGGGAGATGATGCCAGGCTTTCGATCACGTAGGTTTGATTGCGAATGAAGGAACGGTTTTCTGGAAATCCGATGATTTCTTCAAAATAACTGAACTTCCTACCTGACTGTCCTCTTTCTCTTCTATCCACAGGAATTGTCGTGGCACTCTGAGGTCTGTCAATCCTGTCAATTCGGGGGGAGCCCTCAATTTGCATGAAATTATTATTGGAATTCGAATTTTGTGAACATTGACATTTTATCAGCGTTGTGGTCATTTTGTCGACTTCCAATAAGTCGAATAATTAGAAAAGATTCAATTTTCAGACGGCAAAATTGTCAACCTCGAAAATGAAAGTGTCATCCTCAGTAGCGACAGTCGTGTCGCTCTCCTCTGACTCTCTGTGTCGGTCTCTGTCGTCTCTGCGAATGATCACAGGTCTTCTTTCTGCTCTCCCTGTTCTGCCCCTGGGTTCACTGTGCACAGTCCTTCTGTCTGCTTGTCCCCTGTTTTGAGGGGGAGTTGCAGAGGACAGGCTGCTGACGAGCACGTCGCTGCCGATGCCCGACTCGCGCAGAATCTGACGGGCTCGCGGCAGGTGGTCGGGAGTGTCGGGATGAGAGGAGGGCTAGAAAATCATGCTTTGAAAAATGAATTCGAGAGAAAAAGTAAGAAGTGAATTTTTAAAATCGAAATTCTTCCTTGCCACTAATCAGCGAAATGCAAAAATCAATTAATTACAGTAGTGCTTTTCTCTACCCTCCTTTACTCAAGCACGTATAACACATAGAACGCGAGCGTCAATGAAAACAGTTATTGATTTTAAAATTTGCAATTTTTCTTGAAATCCTCTATTCGCAAGTGCATCGCCTATCACTTGAGAATTTTTTGAAAGAAAAACAAAAATGTTAAAATTTCATCATTAAAACATAGAAAATAAGTGAGTTTACGTGTATGCACTATATGCTTTGATTTTGTATAGTATCTTTTCGGAGGGTTTGGTAACACGACTGTATAAGTTTTTGAGGATCTTTAGTTTTTTTAATTCGATATTGAAACTTTTCAAAATCATAATAGCATGACAAACTCGGCAATTAGTAAAATCCTACCTGATGTCCATGCGTTCGTCTTCCAAACAACTGTCTTGCCGCATGACCCTGTCCAGAATTCCTCCCAATTATCCTGGGACTCCTCGGCGACCGTGGTGATTTGTTGATCGTCCTCCTTTTTGTCGGAGTGACTCGGCCAATGGGGGCTTGTTTCTTGCTGTCCGAAGATGTGGTCGAGGTGCTTTTCTCGCGTTGAGATTCAGAAGTGTCGATCTCGCTAAACACTTTCATTTCCCTTTCTAACAGAGAATATTATTTGTGAAAAAGCTTAAAAAAGAAAGAATCATTCAGAATTACGATTGCAGAGCCCTGACAGCATCGGTGAGCTGCCGTATAACGTGGTCCTTGTCCCGAATCGCCCTCTTCAATTCGTCATTTTCCTTCTTCAAACTCGCGTATTTCTTCGACCACTTCACGATCAAATCCTGTGGAAATCGCTCTGAAAATAGTTTTTGAAAACTCATTGTAAACAAAGAAGAAACGAAATTTGATTTTTTTTTTCTAATTAAAAAGCTTTTCAAATTGATGGAAATTCTATATTTTTCTAACCATTCGTTACGCCCAGAACATTCTCCTTCTGTGCACTGCCTGGAAATAGAGGCGAATGTGGAGGCAGATTCAGGTCTGCGGAATGTTCAGGATGAGTTCTGCAACTTTCTTCATCATTCATTGTTTAACCATTTTCTTACCGTTGACTCGTCCCGCTGAATCCAGCTCGTTGTGGGGTGGACGTCATCAGAGGAGCGTCGAATCGTTCTGCTGCTCTTCGGTACAAGGACCTGAAAAGATAGTTCAGAAATTTGAGTCGGTAAGGAAAACATTCTTCAAAAAGAAAGCAAAAAGGAAAATGCGCCTACCAGACGTTCTGCTTCTGCTCCCGATTCGAAGAAGAGGCCATCTGCTCTCTACCACTCCAACCGACTGCCTCCTGAACGCGTTTCTATGGAAACAGCATGAAAATTAGAATAACGCGTTCAAATCGAGCGAAATAATGCAAACGCGCTTCACTGTAAACCCGCGTAAATCACTCGGGAAACTAAATTAGCCAAAATCCATTTTTCTTACTTATTTTCGGGAATTTCTCAATTTTAGCAACTTCCCTTGGATTTGTATGGTCTTTTGATGTAACGACCCTTCTGAATCCCTACAAATTCGTCGTGCCGTTTACCTGAATCCGTGACGATGTCTCGCCGCTCCTCGAGGGACCTCTACGTCCTCATCGGCATTTGCGTGTTCGTCCTGGGCAGCTTCATTCTCTACAACAGCATCGATGCCAGGAACGGGGCCATTCAGATGCCTCCCAGAGTGGGCTCTACAATTTTATAAAATTTGTAAAAAAAACTACAAAATAATCGAATTTTCAAAAATTAGTGTTAATTTTGTGACTTCAGCAAATGGAAGTTGTCGAATTGCGACAAGAAATCAAGAAGCTACGAGAGGAGTTGGAGCAGAACGATGCGGACATGAAGAAGATGGAGAAGCAGATAACGGACTCGGAGAGCAGACGGATGGAGATCGTCAAGAAGCAAATCGGTAGGGAATTATTTTATTTTTTATTAGAGAATCTGTTGATATTCTAAACTTCGGAATCTGTTTTTCAACCTCACTTCTGTATTTTTAAGGGAAATTTTCTGAAATGATCTCTGGTTTAAGAACGAAAAGTTGAATTCATCAAATCCATGCTTCTGACATTCACTTTTCAGAAAACGAGAACGAAGTGTATGACGAAAAAGCCGCTGCAGAAGCGAACCAGGAAAAGAAGCTCGACCAGCTGGAGGGAGATCCGAAGCATGTGGCTGTGGAAGAGGAGAAGGGAGTCGGGGCTGAACCCGTCCAGAGAGGAGGTAGGAGATTAATTCTTCATTTCGGCCTTTCGTCATCTCAACCCACTGGTAATCTCCACTCAGTTTCTGCATAAACTTTTGATTTCTTCGAAACTAGGCGAAGATTACAAGCGGATGTGTGTGTATGTGGAAATCATAGAAGGGCTTTCATTTGTCATGACTGAACTCAGTTTGGTAGCACTACGATAGAAAAGTTTGATCTATCTTGACCATGCTTTCAGGCGGCAAAGTGGCGATTGTGGCAGAAGTTCTCGGCAAGACGACAGCGATGCCCCTGGACGTTTGTGGAATCAGAAACAACTACAGCAGGGTCACCAGTGATGTGCAGGTAGAAATTTTGACTTGGCAAAATTCATGCACTTCTTCCCCTTTATCATCACTAAATCGTATTGAAATTGGGTGATTCATCTGTAAATTGCTAGTTTGTATTTGTTGAAAGATAACTATAAAAGAATGACTCAGATGCTGGACGTGTACGACAAAATCGAATTCAACAATCCGGATGGAGGCGTGTGGAAACAGGGATTTGATGTAAGGATTGTTTTAAATTGAACATTTCATCTTTCCTTTCAAGATAACCTACGATTCCAAGAAAGTCGAGAAGGAAAAGAAGCTTCAAGTCTTCGTGATTCCGCATTCACATAACGATCCAGGTAAGGCAGTTTATTTCCATGTTGGATTTCTAAATTTATTCATTTTTTCTAGGCTGGGTAAAGACGTTCGATGAATACTACAATGGACAGACGAAGCACATTCTGAGTGGAATGGCAAAGCATTTGCCGCAGAAAGTAAGGACTAGTTTTCAATGTTATAATTCAATGAATACTTTTTCAGGACGGAATGCGCTTCATTTACGCAGAAATGTCGTTCTTCGAGACGTGGTGGTCCCAACAAAGCGAAGAAGTCAGAGAAACTGTTAGGAAGTAAGAGAATTTTTAAACTAATACCTTGCAGACGCTTTTTTTCTTATTTTTTGTTGTTGTTGTTAATTTACCGGTAGCATAGAAGATGATACTTCATAAAGGAAAATAGTTTATTATTTTTTCTTGGAAAAGCATGCACAAATCATGAGAAAATAGTTTCCTTTAATTTGAATAACATTTTCAGACTGCTAAAGTCAGGCCAGTTCGAGATAGTCACAGGTGGCTGGGTGATGACGGACGAGGCCAACGCCCACTATCACTCGATTGTCGTCGAACTGTTCGAAGGGCACGAATTCATCAGGAATCAAATTGATAAAGGTTGCAAATTTGATGAAGATGCTTGTTTTTCCTATTTAGAGTTTTCAGATTACAAGCCCTCCTCTCACTGGTCAATCGACCCATTCGGTTTGTCCCCCGTTATTCCGCACATCGTCTCTGCTGCTAACATCACAAAGGCTGCTCTGCAAAGGTAATTTTCCTTTTGAATGCTTCTTTTTAAAAAAAATCATGTTGTTTTAATCTTCAGTTTTAAAATGGCATAAACTTCAATATTTTGGTTTTTAACTTAAAATTCAACTTTAATTTTTCAGAATTCATTATTCCGTGAAGAAGTACATGGCGAAGACTCAGCAGTTGGAGTTCTACTGGCGTCAGCTGTTCGGTTCGCACAGTCAGAAAGACGTCCTCGCCAGCGTATTTCCCTTCTACTCCTACGACATTCCACACACTTGTGGGCCCGATCCGAGGATTTGCTGCCAATTCGATTTTGCGTAGGTTTATTCCATTGAAAAAGCTGAGAAGCAGATTTGGATGATGTCAAAGTTTGAAAGAAAAAAAAACCTATTTATTATTCACAGTATTAGTGAATAATTATTGAAAAAATATTGATTATTCGAATTTTCAGTCGACTTCCCGGTGGAAATAAGCACTGCGATTGGGGAATCCCTCCACAGACAATCAGAGACAACAACATTCAAGAAAGGTACTTTTTCTAGAACATGAAAACGATAAACTAAACTTATTCCTTATTTTGGAAATCTCTTACGGTAACTTTTGAGCTCTTTATTTTCGTAATTATGCCAAATCGAGTGTCTCATTTACTTTGAATGGCCAAGATTTATTATTTTCATCTCAGATGTGTATGTTCAAATAATGTCAATTTTGCAGAGCCCAAATGATCTACGACCAGTACAGGAAGAAGAGCCAGCTCTTCAAGACGAATGTACTGTTCGTCCCTCTTGGAGATGATTTCAGGTTATTTCATTTTTGTTTTTATTTTTTTATTTTTTGAAAATTTCAGATACGACACGGATTTCGAATGGAACAATCAGTACGAGAACTATCAGAAACTCTTCTCCTACATGAACAACTACGCTGCCTGGAATGTTCATGTAAGTATTTCATAGTTTTGGTTAGAGCCTATTATTCTGAAATTTTTGAATTCCAATTGAATATCGCTGTTAGTTTGCTGAAAAATATTTCATCGACAATTAGTAACTTTTAATTTTCCGAAAAAGACTTGAGATGCTCTTTTATTTTGTTGAAATTTCAGGCTCAATTCGCCACTCTGTCCGATTATTTCAATGCCCTGGAGAAAGAACTGCAGGAAGAATCTCAGACTCTGCCAGTTCTGTCGGGAGACTTCTTCACGTATGCGGACAGAGACGATCATTATTGGAGCGGTAATCGTTTTTTTTTTATTTCCAGAAAAAGTTGTCTCTGAATTTTTCAATTTTATCTTTATTAGCTAAGAAGATTTCTGGCATTTTCAAGAGACTGTATTCCTCTTCATGAATACAAAAGGACGCGTTTTGAAAATTAACGATTCTGTTTGTCTCATTTATCGATTTACAAGAAAAACTTGCTATTTGTTTGCTTTGAATGCCTTTTCATTTTTCAGGCTACTATACCTCGCGTCCGTTCTACAAACAGGCAGACAGAGCTCTGCAACACGCATTGCGGTCCGCTGAAATCGCATTCACTTTGGCTTCTGCTGAAGGGGAAGATCTCAAGGATGAGGTTGGAAATAGCCATCTCTTTCCTTCGCCAACTCTTTTCATTCAGACATTCGCACTGTTGGTCGAAGCTAGAAGAGCCCTATCTCTATTCCAACATCACGACGGAGTCACTGGAACTGCCAAGGATTTCGTCATGGAAGATTATGGTAGCAGGTAAGCTCTTTTTTCTAATTTTTATATCGGAAAACTTCGATTTATGATTTTTTCCGTGATTTTATGCTCGGAAAAGATGAACAGCAAAATCTTGAAATTTATAATGAAGTTTTGTTTTGATATTATCTATCATCTCTTGACTTTCAGAATGTTGAAAGCCTTGGAGAATTGCGAGAAAGTGCTGGCTGCCTCTCTGTCGTCTCTGCTGGAAGATCCCTCTCCACTGACTTTGGATGAAATCCGAGAAGCACAGGACGCACTCATCAAGAAAAGGGTTTTCGATATTGGACAGTGAGAATGTTTTCTTGGAAGTAATTTATTTTGATTCGATTCCAGGCGAGTCGTCGTTTTCAATTCTCTGACCCGTCCTCGAAACGAGCCGATCTGCATTCGAGTCAAGTCCAAATCCGCCAAAGTCAAGGGGGAAATCGACGCAATCGAGCAGCAGATTTCGCCTGTCGTCGAATTGGATTCGCAAGCCGACGAACTGAAAATGAGTCAGCACTATGAGGTAAGCAACATTTTCTAAATTCATTTTTAAAATCAATTATACTTTTTTTATCTTCTATGAGATTCTCTGAAATTTGTAGAAAGTTCACGATTGCTTTCATCACTAATTTGCCTTCAAGTTGCATCAAATTTGCTAAAAGTCGATATCGTGACAATTTTGAATCTTTATGAATAACATTAAAACGCGCTTCTTTTGAGTTGTAATTTTTCAGCTGTGTTTCCTTCCAACCCTCCTTCCATTCGGCATTTCTACTTTCCAAATCATCGACAGTCCACTTGGAAGCGTGCCCGAAGCTGTTATTTCCGGCAAGAAGGATAAGGGATTCAGGTATATTTTCATTCAATTTTCAATTTCATTTTCCGAAATTTTAGTGGATTCGTCTTCAAGCAAATTTCTGATGGAAGCTTCAAATTGGACAACTCGAAAATCGATGCTGAATTTGATGGAAGCACAGGATTGTTGAAGGTAAGATAATATGTTCTGAAAGTAAGTAGCGATTCTTTTGATTTTACATTTTGAAAGTCTGAAAAAAAGTCGAAGAAGCATTTTTAAACTGAATAAAAAATGAAATAAATTTTGATGGGTTACGCCTTTCAGTCAGTCAAACCGAACATTGATGGAGCGGGCAAAACGGACATCAACGCTCATTTCATTCATTACGGAGCCAGAGGAAAAGGACATGGTGGGTTTTTTTTTAATAAATAAATTATTTATTGATAACTTCTCTTTACATAAACTAGAAAATAATTTAATAGACTCGGATAACTAATTGACGGAGCGACGTGGTGATTTCTGTATTGCCGGTGAATTTTTCAAGCAATGGAACTCGGGTTCTTCCACAGAAAGATAAAGAACCATCATTTGGCAGATAAAACCACTCCGTCACTCTTTTACAACTTTCATAGATACTTGATGATTAGAAAGGTAGTCGGTTAACTGTGGGCCCTGAGAAACGCATCATTCCATCTCGCGTTCCTGAAAATTAGTTTTGAAAAATTCGAAGATTCGAGAAATTGATAGTGATCTTCGATTAGCATATTTTTGCGTTTTAATGGCTTATCAGGTGAATATTAAAAGATTTCTTTTCTAAAGCGCGGGATTAATTTCCTCTAAGAGAGCGTGTAGGCATTTATCGGAATTCTATAGCTACATTTCAAGCGTGATTTTTTTGAGGATAATCCCTTCTCAGGTGATTTTTTGGGAATAGCAATTTTGGGAAATGCATTTCGGAAAATGAATTTTTGAAAATTCGAGAAGTGAAAGTGACAATTAATAATCTGTGCAATACGGAAATAGGTCTGAACAAACAATAACAATCTAAGGGCGAAATCGTGAAAATCATTTTGAATTAACTCTTTCCAATCGGGAATTATGCAGTTCATTTTTTAAAATTTTGCTGCAAATGGCTAGAGATTTTGCACTTTTCCTTCAATATTTTCTATTTTCATATTTTTTTGTTTCAGATTCAACTTTTTCCCTTCTTTTCCAATTTTTTAAAATTCTCAAAAAGCAATCATTTATTGACCTTTTGGAAAGAGAGGATATCCATAAACAGAGTAGGGAGGCACTGCGAGAATGGCTGCTGTTCCAGCGACAGACGCAGGGGCAGGCACTGCATGACAAAGGATAGTGAAGAAGGCAACATTCATGCAAAGGAGTGAACTAGGACTCACCGAAAATGCCTGTGGGATAGGGCTGCTGCTGCATCATCGGTTGAGAGGCTTAATCAAGGCCTATTTTTGGAATAATTCGCTAAATTTACCGTAGTTCATTGGGGAATTACCGTATCCTTGATAAAAACCACCCTGCATTGCTTGAGATCCATAGCCATTCATGTTCATTTGGCCATAACTGTCTAAAATTAAGCAAAGAAATGGATGAAATTTTGCTGATGTTTACTGTATGGTCGATTTATATAGGGTTGTGAATATTTATGACCGTACATTTTCGGAATTCCGTAAGGATAGGTCACATCAACTCCATATGGGGTTGATAGAGCATCTAAAATTATTCATTTTTGGAATTCAGGAAAAATTTCATACTGTAGCCAATATCATAAGTCCCGTAATTTCCTAGCGCTTGATAGGGTGGATAGCCTAAAATAATTTATGAATTTGTGATAAGTAAAATTTTTACCTGCCAAGGGAAGAGCAACGATTAAATTGATACCGATTAACGAAATGAATATGGAAAATAGTTCCTGCATCTATACCCTGCAATTTATCGATTAATGATTTGTATTTTACGAAAGTTATCAATGAAATGTATGCAGAGTGAAAGTTGTTGAATATGGAGTGAAGAGAAAGGAAGAGGGGGATTTTTCTCTTTCTCTTCTCCTTTCGAAATTTGAACGGATTACTTTCACTCTCTGTTTTCTCTGCATTTGAATAGAGCGATTGATATGCACCGCCTACTTTCCTTTAGAAGATAAGAAACAGATTTGGGATGATAAATATGGATAAGCCATGGGGGATTAGAGTAGGATAATCAGTTAAACTTCAGAAGGAAAAAGAGTTAGTTAATTAATGAAGTTTACATTTTAGTGACAAATAAAGGCGGAGACGATTTGAGTGGTGCTTACCTCTTCCTGCCGAATGGAGATGCAAGGAATTTGTCGATGCAACAGGATGAATTCTTTGTAAGTTGTTGTTTTTTTTTCTAAATGGCTGATGGTTTATTGATATTTTCCCAATGAAAAGACAGAAAATTCATATTCTGAATCAGTATACCCTATGATATATAATTTGTGAAGTTTCAAAATCAAAAATGGAAACAAAATCTAAAAGCCACCTAAACCGAAAATTCTTATGTCATGCTCATAATCAGAATCACTTTATCCTATTGTTAGTCATTTCTAATTTGATGAATGATACGTAAATTTCAGGTGGTTGACGGTCCCCTCGTCAAACGAGTCTACACTGCCCTGTCGAAGAATCCCAGCATTTTCCAAATCTCGTCGATTTTCAAGGACGACTATTCGGTTGACATTCAGACCAGAGTTGATATTAGGTAAATTATCAACGTTCTTCTTATTACATTCAATTTTTATCTTCACAAAATATGCTATTTTTCTCAGGCAACGAAATGATAATTTCGAGCTGGGAATGCGTTTCATCACAAGCATCCAAAGCAACGATGAATTCTACACGGATCTCAATGGAATGCAGGTATTTGCAAACAAATATACGTTTGGATATCTTAAACTTTGTCGAAAATGCAAATTTGATAACGCTTTATAAATACGGATGAAAAATTGAAACTCTTCTTCCATAATTTCCTGGAAATAAGCTCAAGCCATAATTTGTTTGTATTATAACTTTTCCGATGATCCGCCGGAAACGGCAGTCGAAACTGCCCCTGCAAGCGAATTTCTACCCGATGCCTGCATCTGCTTTCATCGAGGATTCGGCGATTCGGCTCTCGTTACTAGGATCGCAGGCTCTCGGGGTCGCTAGTCTCAAATCTGGTCAGTAAATTTAGCTATGAAAAAAATGAATCGAGTTTTAATTGATGGTGAGTTTATTCGAGTAATTTTCATTTTTAAATAAAGTTGCGTTTCCAGGCTATTTGGAAGTAATGTTGGATCGTCGCCTGCAACAAGACGACAACCGAGGTCTCTTCCAACCTGTCGTCGACAATAAACCAACAGTTTCCAAGTATTTCATGTAAAATACCTTATTTATTATTTATCAATTTCCAGATTCCGTCTTCTTGTCGAACCGCTTTCAAGCCCAAATCAGGATAAAGATTCGAGGGTTAGAACATTTCGTTCTTGACTTTCACAAATATCATTTTCAGATCGGTTTCTTGTCGCCAGTCGGGTTTTCCTTATCGATGCTACTTCACTATCCTCATGTGATCATGATGAGTGACTGTAAGTTTATGACTTATTTTAGAGATATATTTTATAGGGAAAATGCACTCGATTCTAGCTATTAGAAATTAACTACTTCTGTTAAAATTGCACTTTTTTACCTCTCAGCGTTTTCAAAATATCGAAAACTTTATTTAATTTGAAACATTTCAGCAACGACAACGCCGACTTCTGTCAAGACTATAGATGATAAAGGATTGCATTGTGATTTGCACGCTGTTACTTTGAGGTTTGTTGATTCTTTCTAGTTTTTTCCTATTTGTCTATTTTAGAACATTATCTCAGCCGAAAGATTACAATTCAAATACGGTGAAAGCCCAACAATCGGCTGCACTCATTTTGCACAGAACTGTCACTGACTGTCGATCCAAACTGCCATTGGAAAATTCATGCAGAAACGCACCTTTGGAGGTTAGCCAGACACAGATTTGTTATCATCGACATTTTTGAAAAGCTGATATTCATAAAAGTCAATTTATATTTTAGAATGACAAACTTGACAATAATCTTTTTTCTAATTTCCATATCAATCAATGTATCTTAGTTTATTAATTTTGCTCTTATCCGTAATTTTCAGTTCAAACCTTCTGAGCTTCTTCCATCAACTCGCACTGCAGTGAATGGCTCGTTAACTTTGCTCTATGAAGGCCAATCAATCGATCGAGTCAAAGTCGAGCCAGAAATGATCAGCACAGTCAAGGTTGGCTGGTAATCAATTTCCCTATTTCATTACTATTAGAATAGTTGAATTTAAGATTCGAATATTTATGTAAAAGTGAGATTATTAGTTCTAGAATTTTAATTTTAAAAATCAAAGTCATCATCTTTCGGTGATGTTTACGATTGTTCCAAGTTTTCAACAAACATTCCTATTTGTACATCATTCATTCATTTACATTACGCTATTTACAACTACTCAAATTTTACCTGTAAAATTGTGATATCGTTGGGCAATATAATTCTCAAGTTTTATCTTAGAAAAAACGTTATTGATGATTGGATTTTTTTAAAATCTTTCTACTTTTCTTGTACTAAAAATTCTTCCTCAATCAGTTATCGGCAAACTTTCAAATTCTAAGTCATAGACCTTTAGAAGAGACAACATATTTTGCAAAAAATGGCCACTTTAAAAGAATTATTAGCTTACTCAAAGTATATATTTCATGATCGACATTCTTTGCAGAAAAAGCAAAAATTTAAAGATGTTTGTTTCGGGACTTTAAACGGGGTATATCAAAATGGTTTAATTTTTTTATTCATTTTACGTAGAAATAGCTTATTTGCAAATGCCGTTTCATCAACAATTTTGCCAAACTTTGAACTAAAAGCAGTTATTTCTTGTCAAATTTATGTAAATTATTTATAAATAAAAATGATTATACAACTTGTATTCAAATAAGAGAAAATGGATCATAATCAGATGAAATCTTTCATAGCTAGAATTGCACAGTGAATGGAATATTGCACTATGGATACTTGTTCTGCGATCGACTTTGATGCTTTTGATTTTCCTTCTTCGTTTTTAGCATTTTTATATTCGGCGATCTGAAATTTGAAGATTTTTAATTGTGAAATTTTGTGATAGAACTCACAGCGTCAAATATAAAAGGCATAACTTTGCTCGCATAGGAATTGTCAGCACTGCTCGAATACAGAACATGTCTTACGTATGGGTTTGATGATATTCCACGGGGGTTTATGAAACATCGAGAAATTCTAAGTAAGACCTAAAATTTAAAAAATTCGCTTACCCCATCAGACGCTCATTAATTCGAAAGATCTTCCTTGAATTTGATACTGTCGGATCTTGCGAATACGATTCTTGAGCAATAGTCTTTGCCAATTCAAATGCAACTGTTTCGTTGTAAAATTCCTAAATTCAAAAATTCGAAATTTGTTTTTAATGAAGATCAAAATTACATGTGCTTTCACCCGAAGATAATTCATCTGTTCCTTAACCGGGCCAATATCTTTTTCTCCCATTTTCTATCGTATGTTTAGAGAGGCCAAGCCTCTCCCTTTCGAGGGAGAGAAATAACGCATGAAATTTTCCGACGCTTCAATTATCGTTAATTAGTTGATAATTGCATGAAACCAAGACCCCAATTAGGGCAATAAAATGTGTCCGAAATGATGACGTCGTTAATTTTTTTTCGAAAAAAAAATCTTCTGAAGGCATGAACGACGTCGAAACTCGAATGGTCATAACCTTTGATAGGATGAACCGTTTTTGAAAATCTAAAAAGTTTTGAGTTTGTACCGATCTCGCCTATCACACTGATATCAAATTTACCAAACTAAACCTATTTTTGAAAAACCACCTGGCCTCTCTAACTATTGTGTAGTATGGTTGATCAGTTTATTTGAATTGCAAAGAGGAAATACATGTGTTGGGAATATCGTGCTTTGAATGATAAGAATTAAAAAATATAGAGATGTAATAGTTTAGCATCTAATATTCAGATTGCTATTAGTTCTGAATATCTATCGAAATTGCATTCCTTGCCTTCCCTAATTGCAGTATGAAAGGCTGGATATTTCAATGTATCTCTGCAGAATTAATTGTGAAAAAGTGTCAAACTATACTATTTATCGAAATATTGATGGCTATAAATCTTTGCAATAAACTATACTATTTGTCAGAATATAAAAATTTATAAAATTTTCAGTCATAGAATTCACAAAAGTAAAATAAAAAAGTCGTTTGATATGAAATTTCAAATCATCGGTTATCAAATTGCAATCTTCGGTAAAGCTCGAATGTGAGATTGAGATGCGAATAATAAGAAGGAAAAAGATATTGTACTGACAAAAACTATCTAACAAAATGCTGTGAACAGAAAGTAGGACTTCATGTGCACAATCCATGAAGAGTTGAAAGGCTTTCGATTTTTGAAGCTTAAATCGAAATTGAAAATATTAAAGGTCCATAAATCTTGCACCTCTTCAAAGACGATCTAATTTAGACGTGCCCTAATTAGGTTCAACTTTGGCAGCAATTGTTCCAGTCTCATAATCTGTCGTGTTCCGTCTGCTCCTTCTGCCTGTCAAATCCACTCCAACTGTCTGCAGAATCAGGTTCGCAGGCATCAATGCAGACTTCTCCAATTCCACTCGACCATAACTGAAACAACAAAGCAATTGAAAGATGACAAATGATCGTCGAGATTGGAAGTCAACGAAAGAATGGCCTAATAATAGTTTGATATTGTCAGAAGAAAACGAATGAGAATTTCACCCTTTGAAAATGTGGAAAAAGAGAAAGATGAATTGCGTACCATTTTCGCTCTTTTCAAAAGGCTCCCTGTATTTTTCATCAAATTTTAGGGTAATAGGTGTGGAGAAAAAAGGTAAATAACTAGTGATAAATACAAGAGGCCAAAAGAGACCATTCTTTCATCTCTCATCTTTCTATGCGCTTGGTTCCCCGCGCAAAACTTGCATTAGCCTCGTAAGGAGAGGGACTTCCATTCATTTGCCCGCGGCAATAGAATCAGAACTCATGAAGATTGATTGGTTTCAGTTTCAAGATGATTTATGGCAATTGACTTGTGAGTTCATTCTCTACTCTATCTAGTCTGGACTTAGATTTCCGAATTTAAAATTTTCTAACTTTTAAAAATTTCTAATTCAGACTTCAATTCACCAAGATCCTCTAAGAAAGTGTGTTTTAAAACGGGAAAAACACTTACACAGGATTCAAGAACAGGACTGACAGAATAGCTGCAGAAATGTTGAGAGCGCACCATATGTCGAGTACAACTGAAACAAGCTGATGATCAGTTAAAATATCACAAATCATTCACTCACATTGCCAATTTGCTGGAGTGGAATCGGCTTTGAATGTGTAGAACCACTTGACCAATTTGCCGTATTCGAAAATAGCGTAGATCACAAACATCCATAATTGACTGCAAAAGATTGGATAAAAATTGTAAGAACTTTTCCAAATTCATGAACTATTGATATTGAGCAAAAAATTAAAGTATACTTCTTCAGCCAAATCTGATTTCAAGAACAACCTCGAGAGTTTGTCGCATTTTCAAGTATATTTTCAAAACCAAATTTACAATGAATATTACCCGAAGAGCACGAGAATTCCTGATGAAGTCGCCTCTTGTACTGGATAAGTTGTTTCGACTCCCAACTCGACTCCGATCGGGAATTGGGGAATCGAAAATGCTCCCAGCAGACTGCACAAAACGAAGATCACTACTGGGTCGTACCACGAACTGTTCATGTGACGGAGATACTGCAATGAGCGAAATTGGATTTTTAGTCAAGTATATTTTGAAATAAGTTTTCATCCGTTATTTTTTTAGAGAGCGCAAATACTCATCAAATTTGAATATGAAAAATTATAACAAAATTTGGTAGACGAATTTATCGATAATCGGGATTTTTTGAGAAAACCCGAAGTTTTGGTGGGATTTCGAAACAGGCGCATTGTAGATCGATTCCTGGGCTAAAATCTCTCTCATTTGGTGAACCTGGAAAATCGCTAAAACCACCTGCTCTTCGCAGATTCGGAGTTTTCAAATTTCTTCCCCGATGGTCCCATAAATTTGCACATTTAATAGAATATTTCTACTGATGCAAGAGAAGCAAATCCTGAAAGTTTCAACGCGACTCCACCAAAATCCACCAATCGTTTGAAATCCTGATTTCTTTCATGGAGAAATTGTAAAGATTAACAAATTGCACCAATAGTTTCGCATTTTTGTCATTTGCGAGCACAGTGTATGGTCATTTCTAATGCTTATCGCCGGCAAGGGGAGACAAGACGGTTGAGAATAATAAACTTGAAATTCGATAATTTTTAAAGTGAAAATGAATGGTTTTTATTTGAATGTTTCAAAAATGCCAATTTTATAGACGAAAGCCCGAGGACGTTTGGAAGGGTAGTTAACGGCCTAATTAGGAGATTTAGAATGAACCAAATTGAAAACTTCTTTTCGATTTATGCATTTGAGGAGCCTGACTATAGTTTTACTAACTCGAAATCGAGTTTAAAAAAGTACTTGCGATCTCTACTCTTTTTGGCACTTCTGTAAAGTTTCTGAAAGAAGTGTTGATCGTTTTCTTGCCTTTGTTTAGAAAAAGTCGCATAATGGATAGTGAAGTGCAAAATATAAGTGTAAGAGGTGAGATTTCATCTAGTCGTTACCAGCCGTATAATAAAATGGATCCAAAAATTCTTTAGATTTGAAAAAAAAAACTCACAATTCGTATAGTGAGTGCGCTGAGAGCGAATCCGATGGAGCAGAATCGAATGATCTCCTTAAACTTCTTGGTTCTGTCGGCGAGGCAGCCTGCCAAAATCGAGGTTATCGAGCCGATGATCGCACACAGCGCTGTTGGATATCTGCAATTCTTCATGATTTTCGATACCGGTAAGATTGGAATTTTTAGCAACATGAAAAACAGAATATGGAAGAGGATAGGCTTAGATAATAAAGAATGCATGCATGCATGTTTTTTCTTCAGAAATTTTCATCAAAAGCTATTATGCCTTTTACGAATTGCCGATGATTTATTGAATTTTAGTCTATTATTAATAATAATTGATACCCTTGTAAGTCATATCCTTGGAGAAGGAGAATGTCAGTGACGATGGCCATGAAGCCCCACAGACCTGCGAAACTAAAGGCGAACAGCAGCATCTGCACGACAAATTGGGTGTTCCTGAAGAAAGAAATATTGATTTCGTTTAGTTTTTAAAAGTTGCAGAATAATGAATTAGGCAGAATTAAATTCTTGAAAATGAGCCTGTGTTGTTTTTTTTCCTTCTAATTTTTCAAATTCTCGTTGTCGTTTTTTTCATGATTATGAAACATCTCTTTCCAGAAATTGTAAGAAAATAATTTCGAAAAATCTAACAAAATCGAATAACTCACGAAAGTGACATCCAAATCTGCGTGAAGAATGAGTGCGGATTGGAGTGATGTGCAGAACTGGCAGAGGCAGGAGTGGGAGGGGTCGATCTGCGGATGAAGAAGCAGAGTATGAACGGGAACAGGGCCAGACCCGACATGCCCAGGTTCTGAACAGACATTCAAACTAACAGACCATGATGAGAGTCTTACGTAGTAGAAGATCTTCCACGTCTTCGAACTGTATTGCTGCTGAGTTTGGAAGATGAACGATGGAACGAGTGTGGCCAGGGCGACGCCCGCAGGATTTGCTGAAAGAAAAATTTCTTCATTCTGCATGAACATCAGTATTTTATCGTTATTTTTTTTTCTAACATTAGAAATTTCTGTGAGATGAAATAAAGTAGAAGTTTCGTCAGGTTTTTTTTTTCTATTTCGCATCCCTAAGCTTATTCAGTTCGATTTTAGAAGTTCAGCCAAAAAAGCCTAACAAACTCAAGCATTATAGTTTTCATTGTCAAATTTCGCAAAATCATAAAGGCAATAAAACAAATAGCAAATCCCTACCGACAAAAGAGAGGACGTTGGCGATGGAGCGCTGATTGTCGGGAAACCACAATTCTGCAATTTTCGATGGAAGCACGAGGAAAAATGCCTGTGCGCAAGCGACCATCACGCTGCCTGAAAGTCGATAAAGATCAAAATCATTGAGGTAAAATGGATGAAGTAACCTGAGTGAAGAACGTATTGTCTGCTAGACTCCTCCATTTGAGGCAGTGAAGAGGCGAGTCGAATTAGGGAACCGAAGAAGTTCAGCGATGTTCCAAGAATTACCTGCAAAGACGCAAATTTCTTTGAATGACTCTATTTTAGCAATACATAAATTAATGAAAGAGATGATTTTTAGTTCGTTCATCAATATCTTATCCGGCTCGAGTCTATTTTTTCAGCATATCAAAAATAGCAAAACTTTCAATTAGAATTTCACATTTCTTCATCAGAGATTTTTAATCAAGCTTTGTATTTCTCATAAAAAGATTTTTATTTTCGAAGAAAATCCCTACCGATATCCAGATGCCGAAGTAGTCGGTAATGTACATGCCTCCCAAACCCGTAATCACAGCTACTGCCTGAATTATTCAATTAGTACGAATGACTACTTCAGAATTGCCAATCATTTCGCAAAAGTATCTTCATGGAGGAGATTATCAAAATACAGACATCAGTCTGATTGAATATTCGATGAATTGAAGATTTGAAGGCTGCTTACCTGGAATATTTGATTTGTCATGAAAGCGGCCCTGCATTCGGTCTTCCCGCAATAGAACGCGTCCATCTGATCCGTCAAAGTCACATACGAAAACCACTGCTGAAAATAACTTGGTGAATTGAGACAAGTAAAAAAGAAATGAGGATTGATTTGAATGTTACTGGATCGGTATTTCGACTATAAGAATAGCTATTTTCTTCATTCAAAATGAAAAAAAATTATACTAGTCATCAGCATAGCAATAGAAAAATCGATTTGTAGGCAAGCAGGATTCGGCATTAAATTCGTGAATTATTTTCATCAACTTTCTTGAAATACGACAACCAGACTTTTGGAAAAAAAAATAGAAAAGCAAAAATCGTCGATCCTATAGACTTTTCTGGTAAGTTCATGCATTTTTACACAATACTGTTTGAAAACTGCACGAACTTATCAAAAAGCGACTGCTGAACTGAGCGAGCTTTTCTTAGAAGCCGTCATTATTAACTATTTTTATTTATTTTGAATTTCTCGAAGAAAAAAATAGATCCTACCATGGCGTTAGAGAGAGCGAGGAAACAACAGGAGGAGAGGATGAGCCATCTGTCCCCGTAGACGATGTAGCCCTTCTGCCCGCCTTTCTCCGACACCACACTGCTTCGAGTCGCTACGTTACGACGGCTATGCGGCTCCAGTTCCATCAACAACTAAAAACAAAAATCATCAGAAAAATAGGGAAAAGAAATCGATAAATCAAGAAACCACTTTGTAAAATCTGAAAATGAAACGTGTATTTTCGGAAAGTGAATCGACCACTCGAGGATTTTTTAATTCTTCGATTTTTTTTCTTCGATATTTTCAATTAATTTTCGTGACTGATTATTCGAATTGTGTGCTGCGTAATGGATTCATTCATCACATTGAAAATGAACCTATTTTTTCAGGGAATGAATCAAGAATTTTGAGGGAAAATCGATAGACCATTGAATTTTTGAAAGTGAAATTTAGCTGCCTTTCCGATTTTTTCTTGGAAAATATCGAACTAGATTTGTACTAGATCTGCACCTAAAAATTTTCCGTAAAAAATCCGTCCCAGAAAAAGTTTGTAGACTTCTATTTTACCACTTCCAGACAGATTTGCAACATTTTTCATGTTTGACGGCAAGGCTGCGCGAAACTTCGACTTCAAATTAAACAAATTTTTGGCTTCGCGCAGCCCTGCTTGATAGTCTCAAACGCGCAACACCTTTCGAATTTGCTCAATCCGCAACATAGCCGAACTGCAACCCTAATGTTATTTAGATAGCCCGTTTAAAATGAGTCACAAAAGTCATGCTGTAAAATCGGTGAGCATGTGATATTGTAGGAATTTCGCAAAAATTTATGCATGTGTTCATCTATTCTTCGAATTTGCCGTTTCTTTCAGTTTTTCAGTCAATTATTCAAAATGAGTATGAGTTATGGGATCGACTCTTCGAACTGTTGAAAAATTTGTGCAGTAGATCAATCGAATTTTCATTATTTTTATACACGCGCGTCGATTTTTAAAACTCATAGTTATTTTCAAGTTCGAATTTATTTTTCATGACTAACTATTCGAAATATTTGTTTCGTAATGACTCATTAAGAAAGAAGACAAATGGAAGCAGCATTCGAAGAAAATGAATCGGTCGAAAAAATTCACAAAAACAAATGATCGTTCGTTTTTCGCGTGTTAAGCATTCCGTGACCAGCAATTGTTTATAATTCCGTGGCTATTGCCCTCAAATATTCTAGCCAAAGTTCAAGATATTTTTCAAAAGATAAGGGATAAATCCGGCTGAGTTGACAGATGATAAAAAGTGATAAATAGTCTTATATTTTCTTGCAAAACCAGCATTGCAAATGAGGAACGAAGTAAAGTGACCGACTTACTAAATTCTTTGAAAATCTTCTCGGTGCTCCATTCATTTTAGAGGTCGGTGTTTTGAAGGAATAGATAATTTTTGAAGGAATGTCTTCGCCCTTAGCCGATGATTGAAATGTAAATAGGCAAAATGAGATTGAATAAATTGAGGCAGATGGAAATTTTAATAATATGAATATTTAATTGGAATGAATGAAGTTAGAAATGAAATTGGTTGACCAGGTTGGAGAAAATTTTCAACAGAACGCATAAAATGCAAAAAGACGGATTAGATTGGCTTAACTTGGTTTGTTTAGCACATTTTACGTCATTTAGAATCACCTAGCGCTAACGTAATTAGCGGTAATGTAGCAGGAAATGGACTCCAAAGACCGAGAAAGTTGTGGTCGATCACAAAATGTGCATGGTCGAAACGCCTCCATTACAATTCCAAACTATGATATCAGTTTTATCCTTTTTTCTATTCGATTACTCGAAATTAGAAATTAGAAGACGATGATTTTTGAGATTTGAAACTCTAAGCACACGATTACATTTCTCTATTGTTCAAGTTCAGAAAATGGATATCACGTTGAATAGTCTTATAAAAAAATCTATTGTTTGCATTTTACTCGATTTGCACCTCAAAAACATAATTGTGCAGGATGGAAAGTAGATTTCAAAAATTAATCAGATGGCGATTAGATGAGACTTACTTTTTGCGTGCTTTCTACACTCGGACTATCCATCTTCAGAATATTAGAAGTTCAAAATGATCAAACTAGGGTAGGGATTTTGGTTATGAGTTGCTCAGAAAGACGAATGAATGGTGTTTTCATCGTAGAGAAAGAGTCAGACGTGTTTCGAAATGGAATTGGGAATTGTCAAATGATTGCCGAAGAAATGACCGAATTGAATTGATTCAGGATGAATGCCTCTGCTTTGTGTAAGTGCAGCGGCCGATTGCATTGCTCATTATGCTCTCTGCCCCAGGCACTAACAATTCACCGCTATTTCTCATCGAATCAAAGTCATGCGTTAGCTCTGATCACCACTTCTTTACCACAATAAATCAACCCAACAGACGATCTCGCGTCAAATATCAAATGTCTTGGTTTACAAATGGATAAACTCATCTTCGTTTCTCTCACTTGGTTTTTAGATATTGTGTAAGTGATTTATGGACAACTATTTTTGATTTTGTTACAATGGACTAATAAATTATTGGAAATCTCGATTCATCATGACGTCATAACAAAAACTTGCGGCTGCGGCACTGAGCGAAATATGTTCATTATCGGAAGTTTTGCATCATCACTCAGCTTCACTTCCAAATTCTCAGGTATTTGATACATTCCGATCCAGATGAAATTTTTGCACATATTGAGAAGAGCTGTCATTAATGTCTTTCAAGCTTCAGACTAATAAACACATCAAATATTGGTTACTCAGCAGCATAAAAATTAGAAGATTATGCGAGCGTTTGAACACGAGTTCTGAGAAAACACGCCTTGTTTCGATCTTTCCAACTCATCAGAAATTTTCGTGTCACAACATTGAAAAAATTTTCAATCGTCCAAATGGATTACCTTTGTATTCTCCTGTCGAATGTTCCGAGCAATTTGCTCGAGGAAATCGATTTTCTTGATCATTGAATCGAATTTCTCTTCTTGAAGGTAGAATTCAATACTTGGAGAAGGTTGGGCACGTGTTCCCGAATACGGTAACGTTCTTTATTTTAGCAGCTAGCAGATCGAGTAATTCAATCTAGTTGTTTTGAATCTAAAGGGTGCAATGTTCCGACTAATCCTTGAAAGGAGTGAGACAGGAATGTGGATGGGAATGAATATGAATAAGTGATAATGTGAGAGATTTAGAGTCAGTTAGTCCTAGAGATAGTCTAGATCCATGTTTTCATCTTTTCTGCTGTGTGTGTGGACCCACCCTCCCTCCTAGAATTGACTGACTCTCAGCTTGGTAATTATTTAGTCCCTTATCATGTTCATGGAATCCAAGCTATGTTCGTGTTCAGTTTTCAGTGGTAAGATTCAGTCCCTGGCAATTTGCAAGTCAGAAATCTCGCTCCAGGTACTTTGCATGTCTCCTAGCCTTATATCAGGTCTCCTTTTCCTTCCTCATTTCTATTCAGCGACAGATACGAGAAGCACAACCTTTATTGCTGCATTTAGCGTTATTCGTCGCTCCTCGTCTCCAACCTTTAAAATTGGAAATTGCAATGTTAATCAGTGTCCTATTGAATATCAACAAATAACACATTAAAAGTAGTAGCACTAGCACGCATAAGAAGGCAAAATGTGCAAGGCGAAAAAGTTTTCACAAGAAAATTCGTTAGAGCCAATTCAATAGAGACTACACGAAAAATGCGTAAATTTGTACTCATAAATTATGCTATTTGGAGAACCGATAAGTAAGTACACTCTACAATGAAATAATCCTTAAAAAATGAAAAGAAAATATTTCAGAAAAGAATAAAGCTCATATTATAAGCCTCGACTTGTTCGAAAGGTTTTACGACTATAATTTTCGATAATGTTATCACGTAATCATTTATTTAGAAAAGATGTAGTCCTTCTAGAATTGCCACGTGCAACCTTTCGAACAAACCGCAAACCTTTTCAATTCGATAAGTCCCTACAAGAATTAACCCAATATATATATATATATATATATATATATGAATGTTCGGATTATCAAATTTTAGCAAAATTTAGTAGAATAATATTTTTCTTCCAGGCTATTGAAGTTCAATAAAGTTGAAATGGTAGTTTTAGCAAGATAAGAAAATACCCTGTTCATATTCAGAAATGTATAGAATACGGATTTTAATTTTAAACATTTTGAATTCCTAATGACCGCTTACAGTTCATCTTTTGATTTCGTGTTCTTATCAGGTTTTTCTTCTCGCAAATAGGTTCCAAACGTCTTGTATGGATCGATTTCGTCGAATTTATGGAAGGATATGGACTTCTGCCGTTTGATGTATTCTGGTGAGTAATCGATTGGTCTGGCCTGATGCATTCCAGCCACGTGAACAATCGGTATCTTCTCGACAGATGCGCATAGTCCTGAATTTATGTTCCTTATTTGCGTAGAGAACTCAAAACGGTGCAAACTGTAGTCTAATTTGTACAATTTTAAGTCGAGATAGAAATCTTATTGTCCAAAAATTAGTGAAATTAATATTGAACTTATTAAAAATCTTCAAATTCGAAGTCAAAGTTATGTACCATTGATTAGAACGTTTTTCACACAATTCTTAGCTCATTTTCAGTTCATTTTCGATGAAGTAACTTCTTATCTCTGATAGATCACAGCTAATTAGATAATCATCTAGAATTACATATTCCATGAAATGGATGAGAATTTCGTGACCTGATTAGCGATTCTAGCAGATTCGTTTCCTGTTTTTTCTTTAAAGAAATGTGAGAATATTGGAGTATATCAGCTTGTGCTTACCGATTATCATGTCATCAGGGGAATCAGGTGAAGGACAGAGGCAATTTGCTACCAAAGCAGAAACGGCTGATGGGGCAAAGATCATTCTGAAGAAATGACGTCTTGGCAAATGAATTTCAATAAGCTGCTATTAGCGATAGGAAAGCTAATAGAAATCGACGAGTTTTTATCAAAGCTGTAACTTCGAGGAGGTATACACATCGAAATCAAATCCGATATCTAATCACCTGATTTTCAGAAATTTCCTCTTTCCGTATCATGTTTTCTCTTTCTTATTCATTTAATCAATTTTTTCTCATTATCAATTGAATGAAATGATTGTTGACTGAATGTGAGTAGTGCGGTGGGAAATTTCGCTCGAAATTATTGTTGTTAGTCAGCAAGTCATTCTATCCAACGTTTCTTGGAAATCCTTCATAATCTCATTATGCATCGACGGGAATAATAATGCGCTTTTTGTTAGTTTATTTTCCGCAGAAGAGAAATCACTATTTCCTAACCCCGATCCTCCAGTCGGATAACTATATCCGTATTTGCCATCGTCGGAAAATCCGAATCCATATCGCTCTCCGATGATTACCTGAATGCAATGGAAATTAGCTTTGAAGAAAACTGAGAATGCGTACCTTCTCTGCAGAGTCGTAGCAGGAAAGCAAATCCACGAGTCGTTCAACGCTGACTAGAGTGTCGTCATCCGCTATCAGTAGCCATTGAAATTGCGATTTGATTTCATTTTGGAGATTCAAGAAACGCTCGAGTATCGCAAAGGTCTTTGCGCAATGGCCTGAAATGGTAAATACGAGTTGACTTATTCCTCCAAAGTTCATAAAATTGAAATTGAAAAGCATAGATCAAATAAAACTCATGCACTTTCCATTTTCCCCAAGACGAACCCTGCACGTGCCACTCTGCGTCTATGAATTGTGAACAGTACGCTTCCTCCTCTCGTCGTGGCATGCATTAAATCATTATTCAAACGGAATTCTCACCTTCATTCATTTTTCTTATGTTTTAATTCGATATCTTGGTAATTATTCGATAATTAGGACATAATTAGTTATAGATTTTACTTTTGTTTCATTTCGTGATTTTTCTCGTTTTTTTGTGAATTTTTCCGAGAAAAGATCCAACTCTATGAAAAATGAAGAAAAACGAAATAACATAAGACCAAAAATTCTGCATGTAATTATGTCCTAATTATATGCTAATTATCGATAAATATCAATCACAATTTTGCAGAAGAAAATCATAAATTCGTTCAAACGGAATCATCTTCACAAAATTACATCAAACTAAAAAAAAAGGAAAACGATTGTTCAATGAATACCCTACCCGTAATTAGCACTAATTGTCGATAATTATCAAATAATTGCCAAGATATCGAATGAAAGTGAAAATTCAGTTTGAATAGTGACTTTTAATGCAAGCCGTGATGAGAGGAGGAAGCGTACTGTTCGAGAGTCATAGACGCAGAGTGGCACATGCAGGGTTCATCTTGGGGAAAATGGAAAGTATTTGAAAAATCAGAATTCGAATAGTCTTCCAATATTTATCTCACATCAGTATCAATATTCAGCTCTTTTTCGCTTAAATTTAAAACTAAAAACTCAGTTGAACTGTGTTGAAAGAATTTTTCAAGCTGCACGACATTCTAACAAGTGATAGTAAAATTACCTCTTTCAGTATTGTTGACTCCGAATGAAATTGTAGGGATGGTTTGATCAGTTTTATCGCTGACGTATTCGATGTTCAAGAACTTCCCGCCCCATGTTCGCTTGACAACTGGTACTGAGTTTGACCACAATGAATAATCATGAATTCCGAAGATTCTTTCTTACGTCGTGATATGTGATATCCACTCCATGTCTTGATTCCAACGTAGATCTTGTCAGTGTGAACAGGAGCTCCACATGATTCTTCAACTGATAACCAGACGGCACATTTCTCCGATTTCTCATAACAGAACAACTCAGGCATTGAAGTCAATCGAACGCCGATGTTCTCGAAAATGTACAGACCAAACTGAAAATGAATTATTGGAGATTTCACTATAAAAATTATCTTACTTCATGCTTGGCATCAATGCTAAACTGCTTGAACTTTGAGGTTGCCAGTTTCTGCACGAGTCTGAAATGTTCATCATATTTGTTTTGAAGTTCGTGGACGTTTACTTCTCAACGAGACTTTTTGAAAGAACCATTCCACATCCAAAATCAGGATATTCGAAAGGAGCATTGTCTTCAGAATTGTAGCCATAAAAGTGATGAATTATTGTCAGACTGAAGAGTTGTTTTTCATGGGGCAATTTTAGAATTTCTAACCTTTGATCTCTCAGGCCATGACCATAGAATAAATCGTTGGATGAATCTTTCGTTGCAAGAAAATCATGGAGAATTTTAAAATTTACTTTCGAACTTTCTTCGACGAAAATATACCAGTTAGCCGATTTCTCAAGGGTTCTGAAAATATTCCACTTTTTAGTTTCTTTCTGATTAAAACTATGCCTAGATAAGATGGGAAAAACAGCCCAATGTCCTTTGGTCGATTCAAAATCTCGGTTTCCAATTACAACATGACATTCCTGAGTGAGACTTTTATTTGTAAAAAAAGCTATGATTTTCGTACTTTTCGTAGCTGCTCACATTGGCTTGAAATTGAACTTTTGAGCAAATCCGGCCATTTTGATTTAGGGTATTCATTTGTCAGAATCGTTATCGAAAAATCTAAAAAGTTTATTAAAAAAGCATTAAGCAATAGCCATTTAACCATAATCATTAGCTGCAGCGATAGTAAAATTACATAGCAGAATAAGCAAAGGAAAAATTGAAGATTTCATCCAGAGGGATCAAATAATGAGCATCTGAAATTTTAGTCTACTCATTTCAAATATACATGTTATATCCAAATATTGTAGAGTGTATAAAACACTTAGTGAGAAATTGGTAATGTCAAATTGAAAGAAAAATTTATAAATGAGAAAAAATCTTTGAAAACAATAACAATAAACGATAAAAATGGCGAAAAGAAATAATGTAAAATGAAAATAAAAGTGTCTGATCACATTTGGGATGTTCGCTTGGATAGCAACATAAAAACTCGGAATTGAACATGTTCGCGAAATGAATAGTGAATTCTTTGACTTTTCAAAAAATTCAAACTCGAGTATTTGAAAAATCCTAGATTCACTCTTGCGCATTGATAATTGTCTATTATTCTTCTCATAATCATTCAAATTTTGAGTTTTTAAAAGTTGACACGAAACAGTAAAACTGTCTCGTTTTAGATCAGAGAATAATGGTATGGATTCTTATAAAAGTACGTTGAATTTTTCGAATTTATCTATGCCATTTGCCAGATAAAATCAATCATGATCAAAGTCGAAGAGAAAATCGATAAGAACTCTGGATGAAAGATAAATAAAATCTTTGATAAATTGAACTGTACCAGTACCTGAGAATTAGCAGAAATATGTAATTCGAAGGAGGGGAATGAAGGGAGGGGGAGACGACTTACGAACTGGTGTGGTACACTGCAGAGAAGACTGTAATCCAAGAGACCATGAACGAGGCGAATGCAGAACCGAAGCCCTCTTTCGCCAACTCCCAGAATCCACCCAACTCTTCTTCATCGATCTGAAATAAATTATTTTCAAATGAAAACTAAAGAAAAATAATTTCATTTCAGAAATTGATTCAGTATCGGGTGGACCGGAGCTAACTCCAGCTCCAGAAAAATCCAACTCTGACCCACCTCTATTCAGTATTCTATAGGAATTTTTGTATAAATATAATTTTGAGTATTCCAAAAGAAATGAATGACAAAAAGTTGTCGAAATATTTCGAAAATTCGTAGAGTCGGAATTACTTTTGTCGTGATTCTAATGTTTGACTCGATAAAAACTTAGAAGTTAGAAAAAAATGACCCCTTGAAACTTGGTGACGTAGTGCTGCGTGACGAGTGTGGAAATGGCGACGTAGGTGGCGATTGCGAGAATGCCGTACAGAGGGGTCAGGCCGAACACCACGCCGATCAGCACTGCGAGAATCTGGAATAGGACAATTTTTAATTGGAGCCCATAGACAATACATCTTGAATGAACTCCGAATTCGCAAGTAAAAAAATCGAATTTTCAAAACTCGTTCGAAAGCACTTCAGTAACCCCGGTCTTGCAGAAATGAAAATTAGTAGAATTTTAGAGAAAATAACATGTGGAAAATCCCGCGTTTTCGAACAATCTTTCTCAAGAAGACGAAATTTGTGGAAAGATTCTTGAACAAATCGCTTCAAAACCAGATTTGAGGTTTTTTTAATTTGGTCACCGCACCGTAACTCAACTCAAGTTTCCCCACTGCAGCTTAATCAAATTTCTTCTCATCGCACCGCAAAACATTTTGATTTTCTGCCACCGCGCCGCAGTTACGGTGGAAAAGTCCCACGTCTGTTCAAAACTCCCCAGGAAAGTTATCTTTGGTGAATTCCACACCGACCTGTTTTCCCCAGTAGACGACATCCAGCAATTCGTCTTTGTCTTGCCAGTCGCCGCCCGATCGAAACGCTTTTTGGAGCTGAAAATTTCAAATAATCATTCACAAGGAATAATGGATTTTTCCTGCCTACCGTTTGAGTCCAGGACGGATCGCCGTCCTCGGCTTTGTTGTGTCGTTTCATCGAGCCGGACGACATCTGAAAAAATGAAAATTATCGAAAATTTCGAAGGAAAATTAAAAATGAGCGTTCGAACGATGAATTTCTTCAAACATAAGAAATGTTCGCAACGCGTAAATGCAATGCGCCCCCATTGCCAGAAAAGTATTGCCTATTGTATTTCTTTGCTAATATTTGTCTATTTTTTAAACTTATCTTCTCGCGTTTATTCGTGATCAAATAATCATTTCCTTTCAAATCAATATCGAGAAGCGATGAAGCACTATCGATCATCAGCAATTGCATAGAAATCGAACTAGTAAAAAATGACAAAAAAAACCAGGCCAGAATTTTATAATAGAAATTATTATACTGGAAAAAAGTTTACTGAAGTGAAATGTAAGTACAGATTGAGTCAAAACTTATACTTCAAATCGACTCCACTCTGCAGAAATTATTCTAAATAACCTTGAGCTTTATAGTTTATTGATGTTTAGCTATAGCTGATACTCTAGAAAATACGGTGATGAATATCGCTGACTAAGGGGCTACAATTTTTCCACTTAGCAAATGGATTTACAAAAGGAATGTTACTATTCTGAATCCAATTTCTAAATGTTTCACCAAACAAAATTGTAATTGCACAGTGAAAACTTTTAAGAAATGCATTTATTATCTTCTATGAGAAAAATCTACGCAAAAAATCGAAGCAAGTATTGGAACTAAAATCATCGCAAGTCTAAAGCAGAAATCAAGTTCAATGTTTAATATTTGAATGTTTGAGGATTAGATGATGAAGGAAGAGTATCCGCAGTTGATGAAAACGAAGCTCAGATCGGCAGAAGCCTCCTTCGAGTTGATGACGAAGGTCTTCACATCCTTGCAGGACTTCTTCTCAACAGCCATCGACACTGCGAATTTGCCTCCCTTGTTCACGACTTGCTGGGTCATCGACAGTTTCTTGTAGTCAATGCCCTGCTTGGTGGCTTGCTCCTCGACCTGAATTTATTTGTTGGTTTATTTATATTCATAAAATAATTTAATCTATCAAATTCATCAAGTATTTTCTTTTCTCTAGGCTTACTCTATCCCAAAGTTAGGTAAGTTTTAACATTTTGTAACTGCCATTTTTTGGCAAATTCAATGGCTGATCGGAAAATTTTACCGCATCTCTGACGATCTTCATGTTTGATTCGATCGCCTTGTCGTCATAGACTCGCTTGGTGTAGACGATCACATTGATCTTGTCTTGGATGGCTTCTTCCTCTGCGTCGACGGCTCTATAATTATAGGAGTCTTGGCCTCAGTTTACCTACGATATTCAACCAAAATCCAAACTACATGTTTTCAAAGAACTATAAAAAAAAACCTTCTCTTTCTTCCTGGACCAGTGTTATTGCCAGTCGTTGTTGACACTGGGGTGGTGGTAGTTTCTGATGCAGGCGGTTGAACAGCGCAAGAATCAACGAAGACGAAGATGACGGCAACTGCGACGAGAACTCGAATCATTTTGCAAGTTTTTGGAGGTTGCTCGAGTTTTTAGCTGGAGAAAGGCTGACGATGCTCTAACATTGAGTGTGGCATCTTTTATACGGGAGTTTCGCCGGAAGAAATCCCAGACACATGACAATATTCGAAATATTTGCTTGAAATGTCTTCCAAATAAAATTTATTCGATTTGAATAAGCTGGAAGTCTTGGAGTGTTGAGACGATATTTGGACTCAACTAGAAAATACAATTAGATTTTATTGAATGATCATGAGATTGTGTGAACACTTTACGCATGAGCTACTACAAGGCAAACACTACATAGTGATCATTTCATCTCTGATTCGTGCTGGCTTACAATACAAAGGATAAATTTATTTCCAATTCGGATAAATTATTGTGGAACAGGCATGGAATAATCCCTTTGGTTTACGAAATTATAGATCATCTGCAGAGCTTCTCGGGGCCGGTCCTTTGGTACGAAGTGTCCTAGAAATAGAATATAAGTGTTGCTTTAGTCAGATGAACCAAGGTGTGAATATAACTGCAATAGAACGTTAATAATTTGAAGCACGAAGTGAGCCATAGATTAGTTTCTTTTCCATCATTTTCCTATGATTGATTTGGCCTCCCTTCTCACTTTTTCTTGATTTATGCATTATTTGCACGCAGTACTTTGCCGGGATACAAAATTTTAGTTGTATCCCAACCCAACCCGTAAACCACTATACTCGTACACAACCTGCTTTATCTCACTTTCCGAAAATTATTCTCTTGCTCGCCCGAAGCTACTTGTAATAGCGCAAAACCCTGATTGCACATGCTCATCCACAACCTGATTCATCCGACTAAACAATCTTCAAAGCAACCCTTATTTTGTCAAAATTAGGCTAAAGGATGGCTTTATCGATTTCTATTACCGCTTCCTCGGACTGTTAAATAGTCGATTCCTCCATCATATTTGAGTTGAAACCCGGCTACATCCGCATACTTCGCTGCTCCATTGTAAGTCCAAGGCTGATTTACCACTTCTGGTCCCTAAAAATCGTTTTTGAGGACTTTTCAAATTGATTTTTGATACAATTATAGTCTTGTTAAGTGATGTCAGGAACTTTGCACCCATCACCTAAATTAAGAAAAAGTTATTCATGAGTTCTGAAAGTGAAATTAGATTACATCATTACACACGGTATCAACGTCGCCAAAATAGGTAAGAATCTAAAAATTTTCTCCAAAACTGTCTGATTTTCATTAAATCGATACTCTAACTCCAGCTGCACTGATGGCTTCGATCTGTTTCGTCATGTTGTAGTACCGGAATACGTAGTTATTTGTTACTTCGTCGCTGAAATCAAATTTTATTATCTTCAGGCTTCAGATTATTCGACTCTGACTTGCAATCTGTCCAAATTGGCAGCGATGCCGGGATGTTCAATGCCTTTCGAACGTCTTGTCGATTCATATAAATGTAGGTGTTGTTCACTTGAATGCATCCAGTTGGCTAGGTTTCGTGTGTTGGAGATTTTTCTTTATTAAAACGCCTTACTGTATCGAATTGAACGTTTTTCTTGATGTTTCTCTTTGGCTTATCTCTGTGGAAATCGTGGAAGATTCCCCTCTTGATTACGGAAAGCTTGTTAGTCGGTCCGTTATCAGACAAATAGCAGGTTTCATAAAGGTTGTATGAATTCAGTGGAGGATTTGCAGCGTCGTAAAGCTGTAAGTGGTGAATGATTTTATTTGAAATAGTCTCTCCATACTTCTGAAATGATCGGTTTGCAAGTCAGGTTGTTGAAGAGTCCCAGGATATCACAAGTTTCAATGTTCCCGTTACAACATGTGGAAGATAGTCGCTGGTAGAGTCTGAGAATTTTTATGGTTGAAATGGTTGTAGACATTTTTCTTTGAAACTTTATGGGATTAAAATTCCATCGACATGAACGTAATGTAGGAAAATACATTACTATTACTCTTGCCACTATCTAACCAAACCGCAAAATTCCCATTTAGTGAATTTATTTTTTTAAATCCAATTTCTTCTCCAAAATAAATGTTTACTTACTCATCCCGAACGATTCCGTGGTAATAGTAGAGAGGAACCATTGTTTGGTAATTGAGTGTAAACGAGAGAACGCCATTTCCTATTGCCATCCCCTAGACACAAATTATGGATGCCTACCATAGTTTCAAAAATACCTTGAAATTGGGAAAATTCGTCTTATCGTTGACAATTTTTACACCGAGAGTTGGCTGAAATACTATCTCTATTTGAATCAACCAAGGCTTCTTTACCAAATAAACTCCAGCGTAGGACTCTCCAGTGATGTAAAAATCACGAGCAGCCAATTCCGGAAATCGGCTCAAAAAGTCGAGCTGAAAATAGAATTTGAGTTTTAGCGTTTGTCATCAAATTTGAAAAGAAACTGATTCTTGAATACTCAAGATCTAAGTAAACTATAAAAATCTGATTTTGAGCCGGAACGTTAGTTTTTCGCTTCATTAGGATCTGAATTCTGCCTCGACCCTGATTTTTATATCACAAACCAATGCTTGATAATTCTGCTCTGCGACTGCGAAATCGTCGATTGTCACATTTCCATCGAGTGCATACGAAAATCCAACTCCTGAAAAATAAAATTATCACGGAAGCTACAGTTCCAAAATTAAAACCCATAGTATCTAGAGAAGTATTTCGTCAATTCTATCATGGAAGAAAAACTTAATAAGATAGTTTTCAGCACAATATTCGGCTATGACTTCATGACTGTTCAGTTTTAAAGAGAATCCTTTTATTGAAAAAATTTCATCCGAGCATGTTCTATGCAACAGTTCATGCTATTATCGAAATGTAACTATGATGGATACACTAATCTTGCATTGTTAGAAAATTTATACCTGCTGGGGATTCCAAAAACAAGACATTGAAGTACTGAAATATCAAAATTGGCAAAATTATTCGATCAGGAATGACAAACCGTGTTCCAGCTCCACGAGTTGATTTCGACCGAGTTTCCAAAATCCGTTATTTTGAATGGTCCAAGTTCCTCGATTAGACCTGATTGAAATTGTTTGTAAACTCACTTTTAACGATTAATAATAAATTCAGCAAACCTCCTATGCTTGAGCAGCCTAAATTAAAAGAAAATTTGACCTAATTTCAATTTATTAAAATGAACAATTTTTTGAAGATAATTATACTGAAATCGCTTGCCTGGACCACCTAAAATACATTATTGCAAAAAGTATACAATTTTATTTTATCGTACCGTTCAGCCAAAGCAGTAAAGGTGCTGTTTCGGGAGATCTCATTGATTCAGTGTACCTTTCAAATAATATTTTAGAATATGAACAAGATTTTTTATCCTCACCAGTAATGAAACATTTTGTTAGGATCTGCTTGCAGAAACCCTGAGTAATGCTTGAAGTTTATGGTGCCCTTTAACCCAGGCAGCGAAATAACTTGATCACCATTTTGTGCAGAAACTAGCGAATTTAGAGTAAATAACAAATTTAGAAGTATGCATAAATTTGCCCCCTTCATTTTAGTCTGACGAAAAAGGATGACAATTTCTGCATGAAAGTGTCACTGCATAAGCTGACTTAAAATGTTCCTTAGGCGAGAAATAAGCATAAACGACTAATCTGCTTATCAACATTTGAAATTATGTAGCCATAATGTTCCGGATATTTGTTAAAAATGGCATAAAATATACTGAAATCGTAGTGAAAACCTGCACAAATTATGTGCCGAGGAAACTGGAAATTTATGGACAATGATTGTATACCAAGCCTAATAACTCCGAGAAAAAATCATGAAATTCATGAATGATCTAGAAGACGCGAACAGTATTGATTGCACATAATTATTCTTTAAAAAAACGACCATTCCTGAAATTCGATTTGCTGAGAAAAAATGCTTACTAAAGTTTAGTATAAATCTATGCATAAACTACATATTGCCAATAAATATTACATGAAGACAATGACTAGACTATTCATTATTGAGATCATGCATGTATCCTAGTAATATGCATCCGTAGTGGATGAGATCAAAGTCGATGACGAAATCTTAATCTAATTTTTGAAATACAATATTTTAAGTATTTATTTCAGTTATGATTATTTCTCATCACTTTTGGATGTCTTCGATAGCTGTCTGTATCAGTGCATCGAATTATTATTACTCCACGATTTTTATTGGAAGAATAGTTTTAGATGAAATTAATGATAATCATATCAATAAACTTTATTTTCTTGTCGACAACTGGCAAATACTCCAAACATGGAAGTCATTTCAATTTACAACTAATACCTAATACATTTTTTTAAATTTGAATATAAATAACAAGACAGCCTATTTACTTCATCTCCAATTGAGTGCTAGGAAGTATGAATGAAAAATACTGAACAAATACATATTTTGACTAAGACATCAATCACATGACTAGAGTTGCTTCTGTATGAGATTATAATATCGTCCTTTTCTGCTCATCAATTGCGGATGCGTTCCACTTTCCCTCGCTTTTCCGTTGTCGATGAAAACGATCACATCGGCGTTTTGAATAGATGATAAACGGTGCGCAATGGCATAAACTCGTATGAAAGAAATATTTTGTAATCAATTAGCAGAAAAAACACATGTCGTTCTGCAGAGAGCGAATTTCCAGGAGTAGTCCCTCTTGACAGAAATCAGGCATTCGGTGCGAGGGGCTGGGTCGGGAAGGAAGACCGTCTGCAATTTTGATTAATCTTGAAGAATAAATAGATTCCTCTTGGAGCATGTCTGATTATTTGTCAGACATGAGCAAAATTCACTTTGAGACTGGAACGAGAAAATTATGGGAAGTTAAGGACAGATCAAAATCTTTCCATTCTGCCATATCTGGATAGAAATTCTTTGTCCAAAAATTTGAAAATTGGGACGGACGGGTACTTTTGAGACGGGGACGAGCAAATCTTGTTCATACCTGATTGATGTTCCTCGCTATCATTTTCCTCCGGTAAAATATTCGTCTTCAACCTTCGTCACTTCCAGATCAACAATCAATGATAAAGAAATACAAGTTTAGCAGTTCGAGTAACTAACCATCAATAAGCGCTGGATTATTCTTCATCGTCACTATTTATTTCCTTTCTAAATAGATTTTTTTTAAATACGAACTTTCTTGTAGAGCAGTCCTCCTTTGATAAACCTGCCCTTGCGATCCACTCGCAGATTCATCATTCTCCAATCCACGTGCACTTTCTGTCCGTAAGCCATTTCGATCGTGATTCGATCCTGAAAATGCCATTTTGAAGTTTGTTCGGAGAAACTAGCATACAATTATTACTGCTCAATTGAAAGCCGGGATTTTTCATGATTTTGAAAAAAATGAACATTTTGGTTTAGTTTTTGCTAAAAAGTTCATGCTAAACTCATGCTAAGCATGAGCTCTAGTCCGAATTAAAAATTCATACTAAAAAACTAAAAATACCACCACAGAGACTCATTCTTGTCTTCACTTATCGAAGCGAGTTCTTTCCCTTGAATATTTCTTTTGACTTTAGATCGGTATTAGTTTATGACCTAGTTTAACCAAAGTCTAACGGCTTGGAAATTTACAAAAATAGTCAATTCCTTAATGAGGTCTTGTCAGTAAATGCCAGTTTGATTCTCCGATCCAATTAATTTTTATTTTAAGAATATTTTTGCCAAATAACGAGCGACAGATGTTAATTATAATGGTTCGACGACAGAAAATTTCTGATTAATTTTAGAGAATCTACAAATTGCCAATTAAAATAACAGATATCTGAATTTCTTTACGAGTTAACCTTTCCTTTTCTATTATATAAAATAAAAATGTCATTTTTAATTACCACTTTCATCATAAATTTATTGATTCAATGTCCAACTATTCCAATACATTATATGATTTCGTTCTATACACAGATCTGTTGAATATGGAAAATATGAAAGAAATGAATTTATTTGGGCGATAAAAGTCGAATTGAAAGATCAAAGAAACACTCTTCGAGGAAATTATCAATGAATTTTTGAAATTTCTGACAAAATGGAACATACAGGTTTTTACAAATCACGAAGAATCGTTTTTAATGATAGGATCGTGCGACAATCATTCCACAGAAATGTCAGAAAATGATGAGACTTCGATGTTCACAGATTACCAATATCATACCATATCACGATATTCTTCATAGTTGTAAGGAACTCATAGAGACCTTGATACATATCTCATAGACAATGACAAACCACTTTGTGCATGGAATTACTGTTTTAAAATTCACATGATGAGCAGGACTGTTGGCGGTGTAGTAAGATGGCGCACCGCAAGCTTTTCCAAAAATCTCACACTGCCCACATCACATCCCAATGAAAATCAGCTGCACCGCAAACAACCCTAATGATGAGTTATGCACGATTTCAGCACATGACCTCATTTCTAAACAAATTAATTTTCTGAACTGACAAACAAATCTTAACGCAGGTGCAATTTTTAGCCATCTGAAAAGTCGACCCTCTAACCTCGCACCTTCGGCAACTTTGATATTACGGACTGTGAGGAAGTAGATTTTGCACGAGTCACGCCTCTTCCTCTCCTCACTCTTTCCTTCGCCTTTTTCTTTGCTATCTCTTCCGTCTCTTCGGGCGCATGATATTTCGAGGGGGCTGAGTCTAGGAAGAGAGAGATGCAAAAAGTGTGCAATATCTACTTCCTCACAGTCCATAATATACAAATTTAATAGTTTCGCAAGACAGGGCGGGGCATAATTGGAATGCTGAATCTGAAATTACACTAAACTATAAGTTAGGCGAGTACTATAAATACAAAGCTGATTGTCTAAGCAGCGTCTTGCACTGTCACCCGATCCATTTTAAGCTTTACCATTTTTGTTTAGAAAGCGCTACCCTTTCTAAATCGTACTGTATTGGGATCACTTTTCTCAAATTGTTATTCTACAGATTTACTATTATCATGAGCAATAATTCGCAGAATCAAATGTCTTGGTGCGATAAGCCTATGCTTATTGAAGAGAATTATGACTTTTGTGAAGGTAAATTAATTCTCCAGTTTACTTATTCCTAGATACTATCCTACATTGTTTTTTTTATAAACCTCGGTAACGACTTATTATTTTAGAATTTTTAACATCAGATACATTACTTTACCGACTCATCGTTGTGTGGAAAACTGCCATAC
Organism: Diploscapter pachys; assembly: GCA_002287525.1. NCBI lineage: Eukaryota > Metazoa > Nematoda > Chromadorea > Rhabditida > Rhabditidae > Diploscapter > Diploscapter pachys. The sequence goes on along the minus strand of LIAE01006815.1, from coordinate 66,546 downwards.
TTTATCGAGATATATTTGGTACAGGTTAGTTAAATAGTTTTATATCGATGTTATCTTCAAAAAAATAAATTCGTCTATAGAGTATAAAATCTCGGCTATTTTGTATAGTATCTCATTAATACCGTTTTATATCGGAATATTTATGATGTATCGGTTATTTCGAAAACGTGAAAAGTTTTCACAATTCGAAAAATTAATAGTCACCTTACTCATTCTAAATATACTCCTTTTTATCTGTTCATTGATAGATGTAAGTTTTATCAAACTCTCTTAATACTATTATTATTTTTATGATGTAATTTTCAATATATGCATTGAAGCAGGATAATACTTTAGACTTCGCTTGCTATCTATGATGTAATTTTCTACTTTTGCTGCCTAGATGATTACACATTCAGGGTAACATAATTTAAAACTTTAGTCATGTGTATCAATCAATATTTATCTACAGTTTGAGCGAATCGTTTAAAATACCATCTACATTGCTACAGAAAAGTGTCAACATTTTATGAAATAGTATGGATCGTGTTATTGTAGCTTTCCATACATTATTTCGCATAATGTCTACTTGTCTCTCGCAACTTTTCCAAATAACTATAAAACACCACTTTATTTTAAATTTATTTAACATATAAAGTTGACTTTAATCTAATATAGTTAAAAATTTGCATTGACAGCTGAAAAATGAAATTTTAGATATTAGTGTCTGGTTTATTTGGTATTCTTCAAAATTCATGGTTAATCATGCCCATAAGATTCGTTTCGAGTGCAGTTACGATATGTAGAGCTAGGACATTTTCACTGTTAGACATTTTTCCACATGCATATGTCGGTTTTGATACAAAATGATTCAATTTAGTAATCGTAACGAAAAAATAATTCGGCTATTTGACATTACATTTTGGATATTGGTCGGATTTCATATTATTTTTAGCTGTATTCCCGAACTAATTCATTTTGTAATTGGCCGCTTGTACGCTTATCATATTGTTGATACTGCTCATATATCATATGCAATGGTGGCCCTTACTCAATGGCTTGTAAGTTAAACGAATATTATCAAAATAAAAATCATTAATGTCAATTATGTAGATTATTTTTAGATTACTTACGAAAAAATAGTTCCGATCATAACAATTTATGCTCAGACGATGATTAGCATTGCCGCGTTTATTTATCTAAGGCGGTGTTTTAATTCATATGGCAATCTGAGTCAAAGTGCAAGAAATTCTGAACGACGCTTAAATCGATACCTAATGGCATATGTAAGTTAGCCCGGTCAATGTTGCACCATATTATGGTGAAAATGAATATGTATGACGCGGTCTCGCTAATTTTAAGAGATATCAAGGAAGAGGCCGGACCAAATATTTTCGAAGGTCCCAGGTCGGGTTTTTTTAGTAGTTTCTGACTGTATTCGATCTGAAAAACATCATTTTGGGGCTTTTCTCAACATTTTCAAATCCAAGCTCGGGTACAGGGTCCGAGGGTCAAAATTCAAAAGTCATCCTGATACTTCAAAACCTATATCAGATTGTTCGGCTCGATGAGTTGAGTCGAATGGTGTGAACATTTTTCGGATTTGACTTTCCTATCACAAGTTACGGCTAAAAACTGCAGTTTTAGAAAAAATCATGGGTCGTCGGGGGAAAATGCATTTTTCTGTTCTTATAGATACGAACCGGGTGTTTTAAAGTAAATACTAAAATTGCCCATGAAATTCGGAATTTTTTGATATAGGTTTGGTTGAAAAACTCGGGTACGTATTTTGAGAAAAACCGGTCTGAAGTCAGACCTAAAAATTTCGATTTTTCTAAATTTTTAGTTACACCCCCAAATCATATATCATTCGATAGAGCTCGAAAAACTGAGCAACTTTTGTGGAAACACTTTGGATCTAGCTATAATAGTATCCGTGGTATGGAGGTTTGAATGAGTCTAACTATGAAAATGACAAAAATGTTCAAAAATTCATAACTTTTCGAAAATCAAATGAATTCGAAAAATCTTTTCGAGATATAGCAGATTAAGGGCAATACTTCATTTTTACTTCCTAGGGTATCATGCTATCATGTTATCATATGGGTCCATGGTATACTACCCATATGGTACCAGAGTGATACTATACCAAAATGGGTATCAATCGACTCATAATCGACTGGAGAGTAATATTCGAGTCCATTTCTATCAATTTCAGCAAGTGGTTTCATTATACCATCATTGTAATTGGCTATAACTACCTGCTGAAAAAGACCAAAAATGGGGTAACTTCAAATGACCATAAAAGGCGATATACTGATATGTTTTTCAAGCGATTTTCTGCATGATAATCAGCTTCGTAACCACTTTCAAATTACATACAACATGGATAGGTTTCCGGGACATTTCAAATTCCGACCTGTACCCCTCCGGCCCTGCCAGGTCCGATACCCGAAATGTCTCCAAATGACCCCAAAAAATTCTAGAATGTTCTACGAGGCCTAAGCTTCATTATAACGCTAAATTTGACCCCACCTACTTGCGGAAATTTTCGAGATAAAAATTCCCGAATGTAAAGTACGATTTTCGGTTTTTCTTGTCTGAAGCCCTCAAAGATGAAAATTC
>LIAE01006815.1:24915-63673 GCA_002287525.1 Diploscapter pachys | reverse complement strand
TCTGATATACAATTTGGGATATAAGAATGACTTTTGAAATTTGACCCCCGGACCCTGGTACATGGATCCGAAGTTGAAAATGCCGGAAAAAGCCCCAAAATCGTGTTTTCCAGGTCGAATACAGTCAGAAACTACTAAAAACCCCGATCTCGAACCTTCGGAAATGTTTGGTCCGGCCTCTTCTTTGATATCTCTCAAAATTAGCGAGATCCTCTTGTATAACGTTTAGATTTTATACGAATTGATAGCAAGTGGTTTAAATATTTTTAAACTATACGATTTTTGCACTGTTTGGGACAATCAGAAACAGGAATATATAAGTAGGATGTTCTCTTAATCTTTTGACTTCGATATCTTAGATATCCTGTGCAAAATTAATTATGTTTTCGTTGTGATGATTTTCCATATGTAATGAGTCTGTTAAGAGAACGAATCTGTGTAAATAATTGATTTCTCAGACTTGGTTCATACATCAAATCACACATTCGTTTATATTTATAGCCAATCTCTGGTTTGAAATGCCGAGATTCGTTACAGCGAGTACGAAATGACTTATTCAAAAACAATTTAAATGAAATTTATAATTCCTAAGCTAGTTTTTCTCCTTGTATAAGTCATAGCATAAATTAACTAGTTCATAACTTCAAAGTTAGAAGTTTGAAAGAACTTATTAGAGTATTTTAGATAGATGTTTGATCGATGATGGATCTTTGCTAAACAATGTGATAGCTGATATAATCGTAAGTATTATTAATAACAAGTTTTCATATTAGCTAACAAAAGAAATGGAAAGGCCTGTTTTGCCAACATATATCCTGAAAATATGCGCTGAGAAATCCTAAAGGAACGTTCCAAATAGTGAATCCTTCGACCTTACCATTATTTACATAAACGATGATAATTTTTGTGTCGGATAGGAGACACATGAATGTTGCTTTGAATTTTTGAGAATAGAACTCGGCTAATCGTGCTTTAAGGAACCAAAATACCCCTTTCGTGTTATGTGCTTAGAAAGAGCAACTAAAATTAGGAATTGTTTTCTGAATAAACCTTGAGCAGTAGACCTTTCTAACATAAGAAATAGGTCCATACTAGAATAAGCTAAATTTTCTACCAATAAAGCATTTAAAAAAAAAAACTTTCAGAACATTAATAACAATATTCCCCTAAATGGACCATGCTTCCAAATAATTCCCCTGTTTTTCTTAGTGAGAGGATTGATCAAGGTAGTTTATGCACATATGCATGTAAAAGAAAAAGTGACAATTTTAGAAGAGCAACACTATATCACCGATTAAGAAAGAATTAGTCAAAGTTATTAAAATTACACCTCATAGTTCGAAGCAACTGCACCCGGATATATTTTCTCATCACAGGCCAAAAGATTGACCTGAAATTGTGGTAAAATGTGAAAAGACGTTCTATATGTATAGGCAAAGTTTATACAGCTCACGACTGCTTAGTTTTTTTTTTACTTGAATTGATCCTATTCATTTTACTTTGTCAATTTAACTGCATTCCGAAAATTTGTCTAATGTTCAATAAAAACATTAATTTGTACCTGAAGCAATACTACTATTTACAAAGTATTAATTTGAGTGAAGAAACTCCGTCGGAAAACAAGCTAGTTCTAAGAATATAAGTAAAAACCAGTCTTAGCAAAGTGGGTACAAACAGGGGTCCGCAAATCGGGCTGATTTTCATATATTGTTCAGTTTTTCACGCTGGTTTTCATAGTGATAACCGCTTTTTGAAAATAAATCACTGTAGCTCGTAAGTTTTCCCGACCCGACTTCGAGAAAAAAATCATAACTTCCTTTGTGAGCCAAATCGAACGGGGTTTTCAGTATTGGATAGCCCAGAAAAAACTACAAATAATGTAACTACGACCACCTTCTACCATCAATAATTTCCCGCCAAAACAGATGGTTGTCGTGACTCGTCATGGTCACATAAATTGAAGGGTAGGATATTAGCTACTGAATGCTGAAAGTCGCGTTCGATTTGGTTCAGAAATAAAAAAATTCAGAATTTTTTTCCCGAGGCCAGGTCTGTCAAAACTTGAAGCTACCATAATTCTGCATACGATAATTTTTATGAAAAACAAACCACGCCACGAGAATCAGCGTGAAAAACTGAACAATATATGTGAAAATCAACTAGATCTGCGGATCCCTGGAAACACCGACTTTGGTCTTTCCTGACAATCACTCTTAAGCATGAAACTAAAAAATAAGGTCTGTTCGTATTCATATTTCCAAACTTTAAAAATTGATTTTTGAGCAGCCCTGTATGGAATATTTTTTGCGTGAATTCTCAATAGAACAAAACATTCTTGGTCTGAAGCATATTCACATGTGCTTTCACTGCATTTCACACTATCCGCTTTATTCACCAACAACATGATAAAAATGACAATATGCCAGATCAAATGATAATAATGCAAAGATAACATCGTAAAAGTACGGAAATTAGTAATTTTAATTGTTTGAATTATTGCCCTCAAAAATAGAGCATTTCAAAAAGAAAAGAAGCAATCTAAATCAAACCAGTATTTATCCAACCAAAACGAGAGTATTTCTGATTTTCATATTATTCTTAGATTTCGTAGAGACACAGCTGACTGGGATTGCAGTGGAAGCCGTCGCCGTGGATGTGGTTGAGTGAACGTTTTTCGAGGAATTCTATAAATAAATTTTATCGAGGTGTTGAACAAAGATGTTTCACATTTGAAGCACGTAAAACTATTGCCAGTGTTTTCATCGGTAATTCATATTATGATTCTCTTCTCACTTTCTATATATTTTTCTTGAAGAAAGTTAGAAATTAGATTATTTTTGGAGAAAAAAAAGTCATTTTCTTTAAGCTTTGGTAGATACCTCTGATTTAGATTTTCTTATGCTCCATCTGCAGAATAAGTTCTTGAGCATTTTTACGAAGACCTCCCGAAAAAGCGCGTTGAATATCGGATAGACGATGAAGTTGGCAGAGCTGAAGGATAAATTATTTGCAAATAATTTTGTGCATTTACCAATTGACTATTAGAAATAGAAATGACATAGGATCTAGCCACATAGGATATGCTGCATTGCCGAATAGATATGTTCTTGCCCAATAGGTTGCATCCGGGAAATGGAATATTAGATGGATTATGATTAATGTTACAGCCATTGAACTGATTCTTCTAAAATCATCATTACCACCAACTTATCAATCAATCAATGATAATAGATCATATTATACTATATGGTTGATGTACTAACAAGGGGACACTCCGGGACGTTCATTTGTAAATGAATTTCAAAATTTTAGTCTTCACAGTAGTCAAGCCACGGCATGCACAATAATATGTATAATCAACCTCAATTGTTTTTCGTCATCACTTTGAGACTTTTTGTCCGTATTTCGCCCCGCAAAATTCTTCCGAAGCGTTATGACGACGTAAATGTTAAGCACTACCATTAATGTCCTACAATATGCTTATCTTAATAATTTGCCCGTAATAGGCAAAGAAAATTTACCATGGGATAAAAAAAGGTACTACGAATTGAAGAATGCTCAGATAGTACTTATCATATGGCGTATCATAAAAAAAATTTCCATTTTCATCAATTCGCAAAACCAAATCTGTATTAACCACTTCACAAATGCCTTCTTCAGATTGAAAGAGCACTGGTATCTAAATTATTCGAAATTTTAAACTGCACTATAACGAAGAATTTACCCTATAAATAATAATTATTATCGTAATCACCGCCAGTATGATCTTTGCACGCTTCGGATTTCCCCAGGTTTTGTAACGAATTGGATAGGCAACAGCTATGAAACGATCGACTGATATAGCAACGCAGCAATAGACTTTAAGATTGCCGGAAATAGCTGACGCGACATCAAGATAAGTCCAAGTTGCGAAACTAAAATCGCAAATAGGAATTCCACGCAGACCACCCTGTATGTGATAGAAATATTTAAAAAAAAATAAAATCCAAACAAAACTTATACCAGACTATAGCAGTGCTCAGTCATACTTATTACTCCCGTTTGCGTTATCACAAATAACATATCTGATACGTTTAGCCATATTAAATAAGTATTCAATGATGATGCTCTAAAATGTACGTAGATAAATATAGATTAAAATTTTTAGGTTGAAAATAATATATCAATAAAAGATACATATAACGTAAAACATACGTTTTTTTTAATGATTTTTGTTACCTATTACCTTAAGAAGAAAATGATTGAATAGATACATTATCTTATATGACTTATAAATTATTAGTCCTGATTTAGCAAACAAATTATTACCCCATTTCTTTGTTCATTAATATAGCTATGGTGATAATGCAAAAAATAACACCGAGAAGGCAAAATATCGGCATGATGTAACCATATATCCAATAATTATAAAACCAATAGTCAAAATCATAATGATATCTCCCGCAACAAGTATAATTGATCACTACTCCGTCGCACGTTTGAGTTTCATTTGAAATGTCCATTATTATCTCAAAAACTATGATTAAAATTTTAAATTGGAAACTTTATTTATGAAAATTGATAGACGAACTATATTCAAAACATCAAAATTTATTCATATGTATATATTTGATCAATAATAAAATCTTAAACCCTCAGCAAGTTTAGTAGATTTGCATGTTCTAAAATAACCAGCATCATTATTATTAGAACTTTTCACCTGTACTTCACGACAAGCTCTATCAAAACTGACGTTATAAATGAAATTGAAAACACAGAATTAACTACGTTCAAAAGTTATTAATTCGATTTGTGTGCATGATTTAAATGCAGCAAGATTAGAATAAACGGAACATTTCTTCGTTTAGAAGAAATTGCGAACAAGTCACCTGCAAATTTAATTGAGCAGAACACGGAATCAATGTTTAGCATCAAACAGGCATGAGAAGTTCAAGAATTTGCTAATTTCATCGAAAGAGTAAACATTTTATTCTCATATTTTATAAATGATTAATGCTACTCTTAATAAGTTCGAATTCGGCAATTAAAATGCGCATTTGAAATATTTAAGTATCTTCTTAATTGTAAGACCTATCAATCACATGACTAGAGTTTGCTTCTGTATGAGATTGTAATATCGTCTTTTTCTGCTCATCAATTGCGGATGCGTTCCACTTTCCCTCACTTTTCCATTTTCGATGAAAACGATCACATCGGCGCTTTGAATAGACGATAAACGGTGCGCAATGACTGGAAATAGTAAATTCGCTTTGACAATAAAATCTTCGGCCTCACTTATTGTTGTCCTTCCTTCGCGTGCACGATCTAGTGCTTCTTGAACAGCCTAAACAATCGTCTTTATAAATTATCTTGTGTCAAAGAGAAATAAAATAATCATTAAAAATTCAAAATACAAAAATAGCCTCGTGTATTTGCTTGTCATCGGATAAGGCATTAGGAGTTGCAAGAAAAATGGATAACAAATACAGGATGTCATGGAAATAAGAAAAAATCGATATGTGATATGTTCACTTTCAATGATATGTAAATCAAAAATCTTCGATAACTTACTTTCATAAATTTCAAAGTCTTTACCTTTTCCGATTCACTATCCAAAGCAGACGTCGCTTCATCCAATAGAAGAATTTTCGGATTCCGAATTAGGGCTCGAGCGATAGCTATTTTCTGCTTTTGACCACCGGAAAGTTGAGACCCCTTTTCACCGACCTAGTATTCCAGGAATTGGAATCAAGTTTCAATGAAAATTTTTACTTCGGTATCAAGATTATTCGGCAGTTTTGACAGAAACGATGTAGCGTTTGCCATTTCCAGAGCTCTGTCGATTTGTTCTTGTGAAACCTAAATTTGGTAAAAATGTGATAATCTTCGCAAATATTATTCACATTCTTCAATCCAAAAACGACATTCTCTTTGATAGTTCCAGAAAACAATCGAGGTTCCTGCCCAACATGAGTCATTTGAGTCCTAAGATGGTGCAGTGACAGAGATTTGATGTCATGTTCATCGATTTTCTAAACCCCTTCATTGTAATGCAAAGCAAGAAATTTAACTGCAACCAATATTCCTGCATTTGCATCGTAGAATCGCTCAAGGAGTGAAATGCAAGTGGATTTACCACATCCTGAAAATGTGTTCATAATAATGGCTTTGAATTCACAATCAGGAATTAATTTTATTAAATTAAGCTAGTCTCAAATATAAGTCAAATAGTTTATGATGTTGATACCTGAAGGCCCGACGAGTGCAATCATCGTTCCTTTCTGCGCAGATAAATTCAAAGCTCGTAAAACTGGGTTCCGAGGTCGAAGAGGATAGGAGAACTTGATGTTGTCAAATTGAATGTTTCCGTTTAATTCCTAGATAAACTTAATTTATTGAAATAAATGAATATGCAATTTTTTAAATCAGCATTAATTTCGCTTTACGAAAATAATTCTCGACAGTAACTTTAAATAAAATGCCCGGTTAAAGTCAAAGTTGAAGGTCAAATTTAATATCCTAATTGAAATGAGTTTTTCACTTACAATTTTCATACCATCTCTACAATCTCCAGTTGCTGGTTTTCGATTGATCATCGAGAAGAGAACTCCCGCCGAAGCCCTGGCTTTGACGATTTCGGGGTAATATGAAACACAATTCATAATTGCAATTGTGCCAACCATGAATGCGTAAATGCACCTGAACTTTTCCAGTAAAAATATAAAATATCAATACTTACGTGAAAACTTCTTTTGGAGTTCGCATTTCGTTGTAAATTAGGTAAATTCCCAATCCATAACAAGCGGGAATGATGAAATATCGACTCGTCTGAGATATCGTAGAGTTAATAGCTTCGATTATTCCTAGAATATGTTTCTTTATAAAAATCTAATCTAAGAATTAAAATCATTTACCTAGTTTTAGACTTTTGTTTTTATGCTGCTTTATTAAGTTCTCGTATTTTTCGTAGAACTCATGAGTTCTTGTCAGAAGCTGTATAGTTTTGACATTTTCGATTATTTCAATAGCAACCTAAAGAGTCTAGCATAAACTATTCGAGAAGATTTCTTTTGCACCTTGCCAGCCTCATCATTTGCTGCCTCGTCAATATTCACAAATTTGATATAGTAGATGGACGCGAACATAATAAAAGCGATGATACCCGAAATGGCTGTACCGATTATCGCTACCTAAATATAATAAAGTTATGTTTGATAAAAAAACGGCATTTTTACCTGCCAGCAATAAACAAACGCAATAACAACAATTGCAACTAGAGCACTAATTCCATTTATTATTTGCAGGGCTCGATTGTCAACTAACTGAAATTGAACTGTGTTGACCAAAATGTAAATTCTCGAAAACTTCATTCAATCATAGATTATTGAAACATTGGCATATTTGCTATATAGCAGGACCTTCATTAGGTTGTAAGACAATTTTAAAAGACCTAAAATTCCTTACGGCTTTGATATTCGGAACATCTACTGCCAGTCTTGTGATGATTTTCCCAGGAGAATGAGCTGGATTATCAAAAAATGCGGCATCCTGATAGAGAGTGTTGTGGAAAGATCTGACTCGGAAACGAATCGAGAGATTTTCAGAGACGACCGAGAACATTACAGACTAAAACATTCCATAGTGTTATAAAATCAAGTTTCGAGTGGAGTTGCAATCTACTTACACTGATAACTTGAGTTATGACTACCGCCACTCCGATCGAAATGAATATTATCGTTACATGAGACTGAAATCCTTATTTTTATCGACTATACAAATTTCAGTACCATTTTCGTCATGATATTCTCTTCATTTGATGACTGTAAAGCATTGAAAGCATAGCCGAATGTCAGTGCCATTCCTGGCAACTCCATACCTCGAAGAATCGCGAAAATCTGAATTTTTGAAATGAAAAAACGAGTTTTAAGATCTCAATAAGTAAAAATTTACCAATCCAATAACTAGGAAATGATAATTCCCCTGCGCATTTTTGAAGATCTCGTTAATTCCTCCGTTAAATTTGTAGTCATCTTTGCGCAATTCGTGCTTCTCATTGTCAAATGCGAGTGAGAACTTCGGCCCAAAGGTCCCATTTGATCTTATACTGCCCTTCTGCTTAATCGAATTCGACCTAAAATTCTCAAATAATTCAGAAATTGCAAATAATCAAACATTTCCGACGTTTTCCTTGATTTTACGGAGTAGTTGTAATCCGGAAATCGTGTAGCATCGATATCGAATTCATCGCTAAATTGAACAAAAATTGAAGGTTATTTTATGGTCTCACTTCAGATTACAGTTTTCATCTTCCTCTTGCTTGAGTAATTGCGCTTCGACAAGGTCAAAATATCTAAAATATTTTCTCTAAAAGAATCATCAATATCCTTTCAAAAATCTACCTTCCCTTCATCGCGATGAGTTCATCATGCGTGCCCATTTCAGCGATTTTTCCTTTCTCTATATAGACGATTTTGTCAGCCTCTTTGATGGTCGACAATCTGTGAGCAATCACTGAAAATTTGATGAAAATGGAAATGAATTTCTGCTTACCTATCGTAGTTCGTCCTTTCGCTGCATTATTCAGAGCTGCCTGAAAATTAGTATCGTTCTCAAGGAATTCAACCATTTTACCTGCACTAAAGACTCAGAATTAGCGTCCAATGCGGATGTCGCTTCATCGAGGAGAAGGACCTTCGGGTTGCGAATCAGAGTTCTCGCGATGACGATTCGTTGCTTCTGGCCTCCGGATAATTCGTCACCGATCAAGGTATCGTAACCCTGGCAATACTCAATCAGAATTAATATGCTATACAAAAGTACTTTCGGTGTCTTTATGATAAAGTCGTGGGCGTTCGCCGTCTTGCACGCCCCGATCATCTGTTCTATCGATGCGTTTGGGTTTCCAAATTTGAGGTTGTTCGCGATTGTGTCGTTGAATAAAATTGGCTCCTGAATAAGTATCTTAGGATAGTTTTCGTATCATAGATTTAACTGTTTGTAAAATTTCGAAATCAATTATGGTTTTGGCCTTTTGTTTCAAAATTTTCGGATCCAAATTCAACTCTGTACAGTATATGATCAGTTCTCGTTTGTCACCTCATCTATGATTCGTACTGATTTTGTTACCTGCTGAACGACTCCGATATTATTACGCAACCAATCGATATTCAGGGTTCGAATATCATTGTTATCCAACAATACATCGCCATGTTCTTGTTCATAAAGATGAGCCAATAATCCAACCTAATTATAAATTTAATTATTATCATTAATGAATCCATAGTACTTTAAGCTATCTGGTATATTTCTTTTTTTCAGAGAAAAAAACTGTTATAACTTTCTATCTATGCATTATTTTAGTAATATGTCTTCACTGAAAATTTCTAAAATTATTCCCGACAATATAAACAGAGAACATTTTCAAAGAAATTTATGTAAAGTTAGAAAAAAAGAAGATTTTTGAGTCAATTTTTAGAGAGCTTCGCCAAACAAGGCAAAGTGGGGGGAGAAAAGCACTGTGAAATCAGTCAAATACCATCGTCGATTTTCCAGAACCGGAATGTCCAACTATAGCAGTGAGTTCTCCAGGTTCAACAAGCAAGTTGATACCATCCAGAACTTTCGCATCACTTCGAGTTGAATATCGAAAGTGGACATTTCTGAATTCGACACGACCTTCGATTGAATCTGGCCGCTTCCCTTCTGGTGAATAGGGATCGATTTTAGGGACCTAAAATTGCCATGATTACTTGTGATGAAGTGCTTATGAGCAGCAACAGAATGGAGGAAATCGGAAATTGGGTTTGGATGATTTTAACATTTTTTTTCTAAATCAAATCTTTCGAATTTAATTCTGTTTCATCACTGATTGTGGAAGAATAGACAAGAAAAATACAATTTGATCTTCATGTGTTTGTATTTGTTTATAAAAAAAAATAATACAAAAAAATCATACCCGATCAATTGTGTCGTAGATGATTGCTGCAGAAACTCGCGCATTCAACAGAGCCATGAGATGAGTTGAAATTAGGCCGAAATAATAGGCAGCCATTAGAATCGTCATCACTCCTGTATACACGTCGCCTGGCTTTGTGATTATTCCGACTTTGAGCAGGTAGCTACCGTATCTATCAATACAATTCTTACAAATTTATGCTTTCAGCTATTCTTACAATAATCCAAATCCGATAAATATAAGAAGAGCCAATAGAAATAGTGAACCAAGAAAACCTGTCCAGAAGCCTTTCAAAATTGCGTGGATTTTTCCTTTTTCTAATTCAGTTGAATACCTAGAATTTATTCTTACAATTTATTTTCAAAGCTAATTTACTTTTCAGTCATATAATCCTGAGCATTGAACGCCTGAACAGTCCGCACTCCCATCAGTGATTCTTCAGAAATTTCCCCTGCCTTGCTGACACTTTTTAGCTCATTTATTGTCGCTGCGGTTGTTTTCTGTAAAGTTTGCATGCATATTTTGGCGTGAAACAAGAGAGTAATTTGACAGCACAGACGCCACGTGTTTTTTTTAATTGGATGGCACTATTTTTATCAATTTAAATCGTTCTTCTGCAGAAACTCGCGCCTCATATTGTAGAAAGTTCATGCCGTCATTTTTTAGCTGCCTGCTGTGAATTCAAGAAATTTACTTTAGCCATGAGACTCATAATTATGCAAGTCGGAGGTATTGTTCCAAGCATAAATAAGGCTAATCTCCATTGATAAAAGAACGAAATGATTATTGATGATACGACCATTGCTAATCCTAAATAATTGAATGTTTAATGTTGATAGAAAAATCAACAATTTGATTACCTCGAATTAACAAACCTAATTTATCGCCAATACCGTCACGAATTCTTTCAACATTACTGAAAAAGTGGACAATTTTATATTCTTCGTCGACTTCAATATGCAAAAATCAAAATTGTAGAATATCCAACAATAATTTGAAAATAACAATACATTTTAATAAAATGATTTGGATAAGTGCACGATATTAGATTAGTTATAGCTGAGACATTTTATGCTAATTTGCAATCATATCGCAAAAAAACTTGCTAATTCTTAATTTATTTTTTAAAAATCAGATAATTAAAACTCTCTTACTCATTTAGTTTTGTCGTAAGAGATCCCGAGTGATTTCGCTCGACCCATTCAGCGTCTTGTCGAAGAATTGTCTTGAGAAATTCATGTCGAATTCGGGAGACAATCCGAATACAAAGCAGGTAGAAACACATGTACTAAAGTTTTCTTTAAAAATAGAATTTAGCATAAAATTTACCCCGATAAAATTATTGATGAGTGTGAATATGCCAGTACCAAGAATAACATAGACATTAGTGTATGCTCTATCGCGAAATTGCGTACTATTTTGAGAATATAATAGAAGATCATTTGTGATATTTCCTCTAAAATAATAACTGAATAGGATCAAATCAAAAGTTAAACTAACACGAATAAAAACAAAACAGAAAACGTAGTGCCTGATATAATCGAGCAGATGATTCCAATAAATAGCATTAAATAGTCATGATTATTTCCGAATCGAAACTAGATAATGTTAAATTGATATGAAAAATAATCGTTCGAAATAACTTACCAAGCCAGCTATGGATACAGGCTTATAGTCCAATTTTCGCTTGGCAAGATCTCCACTATAATTTATAATTAATTCGTCTATAAAGATTGAATTTAGAATATTCTCACCGACAGAGAATAGTGTTGATGAATTGCTCCAATTTCGATTGTCCATATTTGACCTTTCCTAGTTCATTTTCAGATGTTTTACCATTCATCGTGATAGAATATGAATATTGTTAATCGATTTCTAAAATTAAATTTCTAAAAAACGCAAAGAGATGTGACGGCAGTAACATGCAGAATCAAGTAGACCTAGAATATAATCTTATAAAAATAAAGGAGAATCTTTCAAAAATTAATGACAAATTTATATAAAAACATTTATCAGATATTTTTGATCAAATTTCCGCTCCCTATAGCTACCAAAATTCTTACGATTTATAAGAAAGGCGAAGCGCGATACTGTTCAGCTCTTATCAGTGATTTTGCGATTTTCTATCACTATCAGATGCATATTTTACCATCTAATCGCTCTAGCAAATTTCTGGATTTTTAAAATAGTTATTGAATCATGAAATCTTTACGTTATGAGGAAGAAGCTAAATAATGATAAGTCGACATGGTTATCATAGAAAATGAAGATAAAATCTCAAATGATTCAGAAAAGAATCACTAATAAGGGTCAATAATTTTCCTGAATTTTCAGTCTTGAACAAGGCAACTTCAGGAATCGGTAAAATTCTAGATTTCTTTTTCGACTATTTAAAAAAGTTAATATTGACAATTCCTTCGCTGTTACCTTTCGCCTTTCAGCGTTCACATTATATGAATAACGGTTGTTGTACCGAGAGTCAATAAATTTTCGTCATAAATAGATATTTTAGATAGGAGAACTGAGAGTTTAGTTTTCAGTAACACTTTTTCAAAAAAAAATTAAAGAGCAAAGATCTAATTAATAAAAAAAATTAATGAGTATATTTCGTTAACAATTAATAGGCATACAAAATACCTAGTGTTCATAAGTATTTCTCTAATTGTAACAGATCATTTGTGTGGAGATAAAATTATTTAATAAATTTTTGAATGAAAGTCTAAGAATGCCGTACATCGCAGGAAATAAAAAAGATCATAGAAATTGGGACGTTGAAAGAGAAATATGGAACGCGATAAAAATATGAACTGGGCGAACTGAACGATTTACAGTTATAGCCCATATTGGGTGAATTACGATCTGCAAAATGTCAACGCCTATTACAGATCATTTGCTTCTTGTTAGTGATAAGTTTATGAAGATCATTCTTTCATTGCAAGTGCATTTTGAAATTTTCGAAAGCGAAAATAGAACGGAATAAATATTCTTAAATTTCCTGGAAAAACGATGCAAATTTCGGAACAGCCTTGGTAAAGATTCACTTGTGCCGAATTGTGAAAATAAAAAAGCAACAAATTGAGTTGATTATCAAGTCTCATAATGGAATTTATAGTCGCCTGATATCCCAAAATCCGTATTTCTTTTTTAACTTTGACAATCTTATAGCAGTTCAGAAACGTACGAGTAAATTAGTGTGGCTCTTGTCATACTTGGGATAGATAAATTCTTTCATATATTCTCGTTTTGATGAAGTTATAAGAATTCAAAATGCTACTAGAATGAAAAATTGCGGATGCAGAATAGTGAAATGTTAACAAAAATATGTTGAATCTCGACAAATATTACAGAAGAAAGATGTTTTGAACGTTCAATTTTCATAGTGGCTTTTGGAGTTGAATTCTTCAGCGTCGTTTTAAATAGAATAAGAATTTTATCAACAAGAAATCAAGGAGCAGTAGAATTTTTCTGGATATTTTCATTGAAGAATAACATTTGAAAGTTTTTTAAATGAAGGAAATAAAACTTACTTCCGAAAAATGATGAAGTTTGTAGACATCAATGATCTTCTACATATCGGGAAGAAATTATTGCAAGTTCGGTTTTTTCTTCGCGTGAATTCAGATGTTTCGTGTCTTTCTTGGCACATTTTGCAGAACTTCGTCGTATTTTTTCCAACTAGTTATCAAGTTTTTCTTCCAAATCAATCATCCGAAAAAAAGAAATCAGTCATCTCTATTCTCACGCATTTTCCAAATTGAAGGAAAGGGCGAATCAAAATTTGCCCCACCCAACTCATCCAAGATATCAAATGCAACAAAAATCATAGAGAATGGCCCATTTTGTTGTATTTGATTGGTGAGTAATTGGCCAAGGATTTTCTAGGGAATATAAATTTCGTTATTCTAATCTTTAATATTTTATAATAAATTTATTCAAGTCTTTTAGCCAATAATCGAGCTCCTTAAGTTTGTCTTTGAATGAGATTATAATATTTATCTTACACTCTTCTGCATTATCTGCGAATTCGTTCAACTTCTTTGATATTTTTCATTTCCGATGAAAACAATCAAATGTAAGTTTTGAATGGATAGCAACGACAAAAGGTATGAGATAACTGTAACATAACTCCGATCAGATGACGTGATTTCAGGTTTCAAATCACAATTCAGGTCTCACTTATTTATCATTGCTCTCCTATCGTAGGTGTGGTCAAGATTTTTTCGACTGCCTGGACAATGAACAAAGTGTTCTACTTGTAAAGAATTAATGAAAGGGGGATCTTTGTCAAAAATCTGCAGAACTGATTTGAAGTGTAACCAAGGGGTGAGAAAAATTGGAATTTGAAAACTCATAGTCGGAATTGCATCAAGAATCATCGAAATCTACGACTTGGATAGAATTCCTTTTATTCCAAAGGGGATAGTAAAAATTTAATACTTGAAATTTTTTTATCTTCAAACTATATTTTAAGATTCGTTAAAATCGGCTCGTTGTATCAAGTAAAAAAATTATCTAAAATAATTAATTTTATGAAAACCATGAAAAGAAAAAATAATAAAATACGAAAATACCAAAAATACCAAAAATTCGTCTTTAGCAAAAAAAAACCCTTTTATCCTTCACATAATCAATCCAATAAATATTTTTCTAAACATATTTTATGTTTGATTTGAAAAAAAAAACATCTTTCTAATTTCTATTTATCATATCTCTAAAATTTGAAATGACAATTACTCGTTTCATTTCATTCTTTATGTCTTTACAATTTTTCTACAATATCAAAATCAACGTCATTTACCTCGACAACGAATTGAATTTCATAATTCTTCTTGCATTTCATTTTCACGCAAGCACGCGCTCTTTCAATTAGCTGACCATGAATTTATCATTATGTCAACAAACTGCCTTACTCTGCCTGTTTGCCTGTCTGCTTTCTGCTTTTTGCTCTGCTGCCTTCCTGGTTTCGATGTTTGGTTTAGGTTTTCTTCCCATTTTCCTCTTTTTTCCAAACATATTCCTTACTCTCTAACGTTATGCACACAGCTTCGATTGCAAAGATAAAACCGCTCTTCTCATAGTCTCCATTCCTTTCTGACCTAAACCTCTTCACAGTTCAATTTTATTGCTCGACATTTCACCGTCTAGATAAACGCACATTTTCAGCTCACATTTTGATCAACATTCGAGAATTTCCCCATCGATTTTTGTAGCTGTATCATGGTCATGCAAATTGATAATCCGGTAAGCTATTTGGGAAGTTATATTATTGCTTGATAAAAGTGAAAAATAGCAATTTTAATAACGAGAAAACTAATTTGTTCAATGCACACATGCGTTTTTCACAGCAATGTCTTGTTCATTAGTTTAGAAGTATTGAAAACTATTCGCATGTGAACACTAGACACTCGATAATTTCTTTCATTGTTCAAATTATTATTTTCATTTCTACCGAGTTATTAAGCTTCAATACTATTTTTCGGCAATATTACTGAAATTGAAACATTTTAGGTAGTTCCACTGACAATCGATCTAAATCATGGATTTGAAAGAAGTGCTCACATTGACATTTATGGAGAAGCGTTTATTGCATCGAATGAGTAAATTGAAGGCTTCTAATCCTCCAAAATAATTTAGTTGAGTTTAGCGGTTTTCGCATCGAGTTTGGTTCTCACGACGGTCTGCCGATGATAATCGACTTCAGAATGGGAACCAGGGATGGACAGAAATTCATCGCCTTGAGTCATATGAAAAATGGACTGTAAGTAGAAAAATTGAGAATTGATTTCGATGAAAAATCAATTTTGTTCACTGAAGATGGAGGAATAATCTTTTCACTCTTGCATACAGGTCCAGCAATCAGTCGCGATACATCAATCCGATCATGCCCGGACAGAGATTCGCAATCAGAATTGCCAACGATAGAAGACATTTCTCGGTAAGTCTTTTTCAGGAGAAAATATTCCAACCTTAATTCCACCATCACTTCCACTTCAATTTGAATATTGAAAAGGAGTTGAATTTATTCCTTTTTCATTTGTCGTAGATGGTGGTGTGCTGTCTGACAATAAGTGAATGTTTTAGCCATTTCGGACATTTTTTCACCACCTTATTATAATTTCATTCAACTTATTCTTCTCAAATTCAAAATATTCAGAAAAAACAACTACTGAAAACAATCAGACATTTTCTTATTTCATCTACTAGAAAACATATTGATTTTCTAAGCTAATGTCAATAGCCAAAAAATCGTGATCAAGTCTGACACGCAATTGAACGATGACTCACACTATCAACATCTTGCAGGCTAAATATCTAAAGAAGTTAATAAGAATTTTTAGATTTTCGTAAACAATGCTTTCATCTGTCAATTTGACCATTTCGATCGAAGTTCACATATTCGGAGAGTGAGTGTGTTCGGAGATGTGAGGCTCTACCAGATGATGTTCCAACGATTCAGGCACGTCGGACAGGGAACGAGTAAGTTATAAAATTTGTACATTGAAAAGAAATCAATAAACACGATATTTTAAGTGAAATGTAGGTACTCCAAGTTTTCACGTTAAATATTCCAAAAATATACCTCTGTGATAGATCACGTCTAGGAGTCAACGTAACGCCAGGCTCATCAATGCAACCAGTCGCAATCAATCAACCGCCACCTCCATATTCTGTAGCCATCGGACAGCAGCCAGTCCCTTCAACTTATCCCGTGGCAGGACCTGTTCAAACTCAACCAGTAATGATGACACAGCCTATGGTAGTTACGACTTGCGACAGTAAACGCGATAGAAGAAGGAAATGCGTTCGAAGAATGATGTTCAGGCATGCACTTTTTGGAGCTCTACATTAATTTTGTCAAAAATAACCATTTGTTGACATTGTATATTCAAGAATAATAAATTATTCAATATCCTAATAATTCGGTAAATCCAGTAGGATATTCTTAAAACATTCAAGCTCATTTTGAGTGTCCATAAAATGTTTTAAATGAGTGAGGATTTTATTCTAATGTGCCATGCCTTCCTATTTCATTTTTGATGTTGGATGAAAGGTGGTGATTAGTTTTGTGATAACAAGAATGCTAAATTAACGTTTGTACTGCGATTATTACTTAACTTTCATACATCAAATTATAAACAGTAATTATTTGTTACGAAGCATGCCTATTATCGGATGACAATTTGATCAGTGAATCAAACTTCAAGTTGCAATTATCAAAATTTGCACGTTCTCATTAAGCAATGCGCGTGTATCAGTTATATCCAACATTTTAATGTGAAAAAAGAATTCTCGTAATTCGACTTACTTGTTATTATTGAATCTTTCTGATTTCTGTTGCCATTATTCTTCGAGTTTGGCATGTAAAAATTTCGAAAACGAGTTATTAAAATTCAATGGTTATGGTGAAATTTACAAATATTTTTTAAATATGATAAAAGTCAACTTTTAGTTCTGCAATTATAAAATGTCTATTATTTATATTTTACAAAAAAAAAACAACTCAATGAACAAATGGTCCAAGGGCATAGCGAAATTTCGTTTTGATTTCGTGAGCAACAACTTTTGCATCTATTTGAATTTTCGTCTCGTTTCAAACACAAAACAGAAATGAATGTTTTAATGTTTACCCCAATTAAATGTGGAAGCGTATAAAAGATAAACTGATTTATTGGCTCTCAGATAACTGATAAATCATACGAATAGGTTGAGGAAGATTACTGTGGGACGTGAGAGAAGGGGAAGGGGAGAAACATGAGATGGGCCGTCAGATTGAGCTCGTCAATTCCTCTCCGCTGCTCCTGTCTCAATCAGGGCTTTATATTGCTCTTGTTGTTTACGAAAACTAGGAATGAATAATAAAATCAGATAGCCATTATAAGGACGCTTAAAACCTTTACACAGATATCGATTTCATTTCGTTTAGAGTTTTTTTCAATTAGATTTTGTTATGTCGCTGAAATTGACTTGAATATTATGAAAAAGCTCTCTGCTCCATAATACTAGCGTGTTGCTTCAGTTTGAACAATATGAGAACGTTAGCTCTGATTGAACGATTTAGGACTAGGTAAGTAATTACTGGAATTCTAAAGTAAAATTATTAACATAATTTAACATATTAGAACATTATGCTGTCTTAGATACAGAAAAATTAAGACATACCCATGTCCAATTTGCCACGACCATTGTGCAATGACAATGATCCATGGCGAAAGTGGAATTACATTTATGTTCATCAATACGGCAATCAGTGAAGCAAACATGTTCGCCATACACATTATTGTGACTTGGATAAATATCTAAATTTGATCACTGATTTTAATTAACATCTTCATAATTTTTCGCTAATTCCCCATTAATAACAACACTCATTTCGAGGTAATTGATTATATTTATATCGGAATTAAAAAGATGAATTTCTGATTCGAGGTTATGGATTTTGTTTTTGTTAGACGAAAATATCACAATGCTTTAGAAACCCACGATTTTCTATGCATATTATTTTAGAAAGTCGTACTGGTCTGTGGGCTGAAGTAGTATTCGACAAGGTTGCTAGGTTTTTAACTTTGCAATATAATGCCAAACAGAAACACAAGTAGAGCAAACAGGTTAGAAACACAACCGAAGAATTGTTTACCATAAATAGATTGTTTTCATACTGAAATTATATCGTATTAATTTAGAAATAAGAAAATCAGTAGTTCTCTTACTAAATGTGAAGCATTTGGAAGAACAAGTGGGTCTAAAATCCAACTTTGTATAGGGGAATAAAATATTATGGGCGTTGTGAAGAATATAAAGTAAAGACCGTATAAAATAGGTAGTAACATTACGACATATGTACGCCACCTGAATTTCAAGAATACCAGCTAACTTTATGATTTTATTGTGGTTCTTAGAAAAACGCCACTTAATTGAAGAATTTATCTTCAAAATAGGTTCGTGATAGAGTAAGTCATTTTCAGCATAAGGATGATCTTCCTCGTATGTGATCATGATGAGAATTTCAATCTTATAAGCCTTTATTGCAAAAGCTATCAATGTCAAGCGCTAAACGAACCCCTTGAAGAAAGTATCAGTTAATGAGGAACCGAGAACGTCGAATGTCCGATTTACCGCAAGAATTAGGCAGGTCATACAAGCAGCTGTCCAAGAACATGAAATTTTTTTACCATTAGTCTCTTATATATAAATTCAACTGTCGTACCTAATCCTAGAGTACCGAAAATGTAAATGATGATCGGATGAGAACAAAATACATCGCCTTCGATTAATAAGATACCACCCACTATTGAACCAGAAACTGAATTCGTCTATCCACAAATTCATCATTCGAATTAATAAACATCAAAACTCACAAGTAGCGATAATATCGATGAATCCTAACATGAACATAATTTTGTAGCAGGAATATTGGAATAGTTCTTGATAAGAAATAACCCATATGCATGGGATGTACAGTGCCTAAAACTGACGTATTGCAAGTTTTATGCAAGATAATTCACAATCATTATTATTCCATATGCTAGGGTTATTATTCCATTATTCGGGTGACTAACGCCATATCTTTCTGTCCATTCTTCGGGTGTATGCTCGCTAAATTCAATAAAATGTTTTATATCTTAAAAAGTGTTCAACCTGCAATTGTAATTGGGAATATTTTCGACGCCTCCATATCGGATAACCTTCTCCATCAGAAATGTATACTTATTCAAAAGTTAGTTCGAAATATGTAGTGCCTTTCTCAATCTGATTAAAGTAACTTTTCCCCAAATTTATAACTAAAAAATTTCGAATTAGAATAGAGAAGAACCATAAACCTATTCTGTTGAATCTCCTGTGATTAATTAACTACGATACATAAACTTTAAAGCCTTCTTGATTACATTCATTAACACATCGTTTTATGAGTAATTTATTTATGAAATGGAAAAAGCATACACGTTAAATAATCTGACCAACTAGTTCAATACAATGTGAGCAAAGACGATTATATTCTATAATTCGGGAGCTTAATTGCATGTATGATCGCTTTTTGAACGATTAGAACGCAAAAGCGTGACTGCGCATTAGGTTGATCAAATATTCTCTCATATGTTAAGTTTGGAGGGCGTGCGTTGTCCACCAAAGGTTTCCTATGCAATAATAAACTAGGAAACATAACTATTCACAAGGTATAGAATGCACAAATATGGAGGGCGATCTTTATCCACCAAAATTACTCATGAGCTTTATTCAAAAGTCATGACAAAAAGCAAAGGCCTAGAATTTTCTCGTTTTATATTTTACATATTTTTATGAGTAAGTAGTGCAATCTATGATTAGGCAAAAGCAGAGCATATAAATTATGAGATGTATGAAGTAAGCAAGTTGTAAATCAAGATCTAGATAAAGGTAGAATTAGGTAAGCTAGAGAAGGGTAGGAAATAGGGTAAGAGATAGCATAAGGGATAGAGCAAGAGATAGTGTAAGGGATAGGATAGGATAAGGGATATAACCGATTAGGGATATTTGAAATTTTTCATTACGACAATCATGATTAGTTTGATTTTAAATTTTTAAATTCTATTCGTATATCATATGCTACGAATTTTTTAGCTACCTCTACCTCTACTTTTATCAATGTTCTTCCATATTTTACAAACTTCAATCCATCTATGCTAAAAATATACTAAATCTCGCTTTGGCGGACAACGCTACGGACTTATTAAGTTTCATCGTCATTTAGTTTACTTACGATTTCAAATTTGATTTTTAAAGAAAATAAGAAAAAATAACCATTTTTTGAAAGAAATTCTTCGAGAAAAGTTCGAATTTCTACTGTTTTTGAATTTTATGTGCGTAAAGATTAAAAAAATCGGAGTTAGAGAATTAAGGCCTGGGGAAATGGATTAGTAACCGGGCGGTTAGTGGTTTTCTTTCGTGCTTTTCGGTTATGGGGTAATTTTGGAGGACAAGAATGACAAGTTGAAGATACCTAAGAATTTATTGATCTATTAACCGGGAAAATCTCCGATTGAGCATGTTTTTCTCATCGGATCAAGCAAAGACTGAAGAATGAGAGAAGGATGAGGGGGGATAGTTTAAGCGGAAAAAGAAGCATACAAAAGTCAAACCGCGAAATAGTGTGGCAAAAGATAAAATACAAAATAAGTATGTCTTTTAGCACAAGTACGCAGATCTGATAATTGGATGTTAGAGTTAGTTGATCGAATAAATTAGTACCAGATCATCCAGTTGCCTTGGTATTGTAGTCTGATTCTTTGATGCACGAAAACAAATCTTCGTTGCAATATGCAATAATCAGCGACCTAATAAACCATAGGCCAGTTCGTTTCGATTCTGCTTGTTGTGACTAAATTTTGTCTGCTGCTAAAATAAATTTCTCTGCAGAGTAAAATACAAGATGATAATATTAAAATTTGTAAACTTGAATTGATTTTCTTACATTTATCAATGATCATATGTGTCGCCAATGGCTCTTGATCGTTGAGATCATATTGCGAAATGCATTTGTAGTTCGAGCGTTTTCCCGAATTCTCGAGATTACATATATCTACGAAATCACCGACTAGCCCTCAGGAGCCGAGGATTATAAATATAAAAGCACGTAACTTCAAGCCAAAGCTCTACGTCTATGTACCATGTGAAAGCTCATGCGTTGGCGGTATGAATACCGAAAACCCACCTGGATTCGCTAGATACAAAGAAAGCTATTAGGTCCGCTACGCACTTATGAACCAACCCAATAAGAATTTTCTTTATTTCGATTTGTAAATTCAGATCAACTAGATAAATAATTTAAAAAAAAAATCATAAATGAGATTCAATAATTTGACAACTGAAGTCTACTGTTGCTGCTTCGTCAAAGATCGCTGATGCTCGCTAATCCAACCGCGAATTTTCATTCGCTCGAATTCGCGAATCTTTTTCACCTAGGATTCCCTTTAAATCGAGGACTATCTGTGCAGATTTGTACCTCGTCGGTGTCTTTCGGATGAGCGCCTCTGAGATCGTAGTGATGAGCGCCGCGTTCGAGAATCATCGAATAGAGAGGACCGCGCATAGATTTATTGAATGAGAAGCCACCTCCAGACCATGGATCGAGCTTTCCGTTCCTGAAAAGTGGCTATGAAATTTTGTGCATTTTATTAAATGTTACGTGAAAACGATGTTGGATGCAGTCGGATACCGGCTTCTTCCATAGTTTCTCGTAGCCCAGTAGGGGCGCAGCTGGCTGCGGTCGAAGCCAATCTTTCCGTATCTAGTCATGAGAATTTTCAATAAAGTCATCTCGTTTGTTTTCCTCGAAGCAATAATTGGCAGGAAAATTTGCCAATTTCGTGAAAATGTTGAATACAGCGTAAAACACGCAAACTAATTGACAGTTTTTTTTTTTAATATCAACTATCACTTCGGAAGAAACAAACGATACTTCAGCAGAGTTCGAAAATCTTAAATCTCGAACTCTGCAATATATTTCAGAGTGGAACTCTAACTAAAACTCATTAGCGAAATGAATTCGAAATCGAGTTCCGAGGTTCGTGCTATGTTCGTACATCCTTGGCTTCAAGTTTTCTAGAAGCAATCCAATTGCAGATAAGGATACTTTGATCAATAATCTTCACATGAATGATGCTGTTTTCTTGATAAAACCGAAGAAATGTTGAAGCTCTATTTTGAAGGGTAGGACACAAAGCAGCATGAGAACCATGAAATGTGCATGATGTAAGATGAACGAAACATACAGTTGTTTGCATTCCTCAAGCCATCCAGCGGCGGTGAACGGACACGTGTTCCAGAAGAAGTCGTTCGGAGGTCCGGAACTACAGATCGGCATTACCATTTCGGTGCAGGCCTGATTGTTTTGAAAATAAGAGTAAAGATCGATCGAAGTAGACCTGATAAGGCCAAAGGTTGTTCTCCCCCAAGGCTGCATCAGGGTCAGTGCAGAGAATTTCTGCCTTACCGGTGTAATTGTAGTACAGATTCACTGCCTAAATTTTTGCAATTCTTGAAAGAGAAGTAGCAATCGTGTAATTACAGCATGAAGTCCTTCAGCAGCTTCTTTGTCACTTTTAGCGACAACAGACAGACTCTTGCAAGCAGCCTAGATTTAAAGGGAATTTCAGCATCCAAAAATAAAGAATACCGCGACAGGCCATCCAGGCAGAGGGGCCATGAAATTCGACTCGTACGGATAGTTGACCATAGCCATTGTGTCGAACACATCTGGCAGAAATTTGATTCACGGATTAAGGAAGTTTAGGGATATACCGTGGACGCAGTTCTTGATGATATTCACATCGCCAGGAGTCTGGAGTTGCCTCGTCTTTTCCAATTTAAATAGTGAATTCAGATAGGTTCTGCCTTCCTCTAAAAATTACAGGCTCTGGAAAATCATAGATCTCCAAAAAATACCAGTTTGTGCAAGATTGTCCAATCCGACCCACGCTTTCTCGATGGCCTTGAAATTGCAGCCCTCCGTCACGAAGGCTCGAGTCACGATCTAGAAGGAATAGTCAATTGGATTTTTCAGTCGAATATGAGCATGGAGAAAGCATTTCTAATTTAGTGTGCAGATCAAACCTCTTTCCTTCCATACATAAATTGAAAGAATGGAGGATTTGACTCACTTCGGGAAAGGGATAGTTGACTTAACCCGCTTCAAGGTTGCTCGAAATTTCAATTTTGAAAAACTCGGAATCAGAATTCCGAACACCTCTAACCTGCTTCACATTGCAACGGGACTTGATTCACAACCATCAAAAATCAATTTACCTCATCGTAGACATCCTCCTTGACCCCGGAGTCGAAGAACCAGAAGACGGGTGCAGAAGCAGCGATAGCTCCGTGAACGATGTGCGGATACTTGATTCGCATCCAGGCAGAGAGCATTCCGCCATAACTTCCACCGAACACGATCACTGGGGAGTTTGCAGCTCCAGGAATTCTCTAAAACTCTCAATCTTTAACTGTTTAGTCTATAAATCTTTTACTTTCTGTTTCAGATGGTCGATCAGCAAAGCGAAATCAGCCAAGGCTTGTTCGGAAGACAGGTATCCTAGGTACCTCGTGTCGTTGTACGAAAGACTCTTCCTGAAACTCAAATCTCACGAAAATAGTTGCGGAAGAAACTGTACGGATAAGGCCAAGTCTCGCCGTAATATCTGTGCTCAGCGAAGACGACGGCAGCTTTGAATTCGGGAGCGATGTCCCACATGAAGCCAGTGTTCAGAGCGAATCCTTCCAAGGCGCCCTCATTTCCGGTGTAGAAGAAGATCGGGCCTCCCTCTTCATACGATTTGGTGTTGATGAAGTAGCTGAAGTCCTGTTTATTCCAACGAGTAGAAAGTTTGTCAGGATAACCGCAATTTGAAGGTGTCATTGTTGGCGAACGCGAAATGGTCGACGGGAACGTTCGCTAGCCATTCAGTGCTCCATTGATATGGAGAATCAGAGATGGAGAACTGATTCTGGAAGTTTTACTAAAACTAGTAATGATCAGAATTAATGAAAATTTCATTGCTATTTGAAAATGAGATAGACTGATGCCATTTCACACGAACCAATATGAAAAGAATGTAGAGAATCATTTTACCACGATATCAGCTATAAATTTTCTCAACTTCAGGGGGACTATTAGTAACGTGGATGCGAGGAATAACGATTTCGAAATATTCCGTTTAAGGAGGATTTTTAGCCTTCGGAATTAGGATTCCGAATCGGGAGTCTAGAAAATTTTCATTCCGATTGATTATTTTCTCAAAATTCGAATTCAACACATAGTTCAGTAAATTTTACATAGGAAACCATTCAGGAACCACACATTTTTCAAACTTCAGTGTGCTATTATAAATTTCGTCTGAATAGAAAAAAAAACTACCTTGAAGTCGCGATTCCTTTGGTTAGAGAACGACAAAGTCACGGGATCTCGGAGAACCCTCAAGCAATCGACTTGGAATAGAATTGAGAGTAGCAGGAGGAAAATCCGCATCTCTAAATTCATAAATTGAAAATATCAAATATCGATATTCGATCAAATGGTGTCAAATTGACGAAATCGAGGAATTTGAAGAGTCAAAGAGAATATTGACGAACTATGTGATGGCCTGATCAACAGCTGTGCAGACGAGCACAGAATTGATGAAATATGGCATGACAAAGTGAAGACAAGAGACAGGGGTCAGTTGATGGTCATAAATCTCGATAGAACTCAATAAATCCCTACACATTTCGCACACCAAAATTCCAAAAATTGATTTAATAAATTCTGCAGAACGGATCGCATCTTTCACACAATAAAATATAATGATTCTAAACATTCTCAATGAAATGTTTTGCAAACAAATGTGGAATCACAATATCGATGAGATAGATAACACATGTGGCAAGTTTTCTTCCTAGAATCGATTGTTCAATACATTGCAAACCTAATGTCCATCCATAAACTGATAATTTGGAAAGTAAAATGGTCACAAATATGCTTGTATAGTAAAAAGATAATACAACCTCGGAACTTCGCTGCTTGACATGATGGCTAGTTCGAGTTACAGGATCTCGAAACAAGTTCATGCACGATGTAACAATGATTGTACAAAGAAGTATGATGATTCTCATCATTTCTATAAATTATTATCTAATTTGTTTGATAAAAAATAAATGAAAGAAAGATGTGTTGAAATTTTAGATTTTCTAAGCCAATAATGGCGATAAGTTGCAAATATCTTAATTTTTATCGCTTCGTGAAATCTTCCAGATTCCATATAAAATTGTTGCCCTTTCACACAATAAAAGCAATGTTCTAATATTATGTGGATTTTTCAAATTTAAAACGTAAAATAGCAATGAGAAAAGATGGCACGAAGCAATATTTCTTCACAGAAAATACCAATATCAAAAATTCTTATGTGTCATGCTCCGTGGAAAATTTCATATTCGATTCAACATCAGTCTACATTGATGATATTTCAACTTAAACATAGACCACTAACATCATCAAAATAATTGTGGAGAAATATTATGCAAGTTTAACTAAATCTGACAAATACCATAAATTTTATGAGGCCAGTTATGGTGAATTATGAGAAAGGATCACAAATCTATGAATATAAAAGGTAAAAAATAAAGCAAGATGCTATCACTTGATCCAACCATCAGAATGCTTCATGGCGTCATTGCAGTCACCACCGTTGCGGCAGTCATCTTCATTTTCGTTGACGTAAGAGCATTTTACTTCGCATGAAAATCCAAACTGAATCCAGGCCTGTCAAGTCACGCCAATTCCCACCCAAACTACCACAACTGACCCAAATAACAATAGTTCAGGGAGAAGAAAGCGGTAAATATTGTTTCACATGCAGATTTATATGAAAACAAGCCAAAACATTTCTACTTGTTTGGGGCATGTCTAAAAAATATTTTTAGAAAAACTATGAAGTTAATGCAAAAAAAAGTTGTTTTAGTGCAATAAATGGAGAAGATGATGTGATTCGTGATAAGATCACGGTGATTGTCTACACGAAGAGAGCCTATGACGATTCGGCACTCGAATCGAACATGAAGATCGTCAAAGATGCGGTTTGTAATTTAAAGTTTTCAAAAATATTGAAAAAGTCTAGGTGGAGGAGCAAGCGAACAAGCAGGGAATTGACTACAACAAAATGCATTTGACGGCACAGTCACTAAATAAAGGAGGCAAATTTTATGAAATGATTGAAAGATTTAAAAATTTGGATTTTCAGGGAAATTCGCAGTGTCGTACATCGTGGAGAGCAAACCGTGCAGAGACGTGAAGACATTCGTCACAAATTCGAAAGGAGTCTCCACTGAGGTGTCCTACTTCTTCATCAATTGTGTCTATTCATCTTTCATTATCTGAAGTGTAAAATAAATCTGACGGAACAAAGTTTGCAGCATTAAAAAGTCGAAAAAAAATACATTAAAACCCAAAGAGAAATGAATGATCAAGCAGTAAATGTCTGGTAAAAATAAGGGCGATAGGGTCATTTGCCCTGAATATGTGATTCGTCCATTATCGCACACATATCCGTGACTAGCGTAATTCATAATTCACATACAAATTGCTGAAGTTGTTGCTGGAGAATGATGATGTGCAACACCAAATTTTGCTAACATCGAATGAACTCCTGATGCCTTGGTCAACCACAACTGTCGGTACTTTTTGTGAAAATCGGAAACAAGTCGTGCGAGTGAAGAGCTAAGCAGTGCAAAATCAAACAAAGTATAGGAATCATTCTGTGAATTTTAGTGATGTTTAGGAAGAAAACACATTAGAAGAAATGAAAAAACTGCATTTTATTCGTTCATTCGGAAAAGCTTTTTCATTTATAATAAAATTTCAATTTATTGATTTTGACAAATCTAAAAAAAAAATAACTAGAATAAAACAATTACCCTTATAATGCGAGTTTCCAGAGCTGCACGGAATTGAGCAGGTCGTCGAATCGATTGATGCCGCGATATTTCTGACTAGTAGATTCGTCTGAGGAATCGTCAGAATCTGGAAATAAGATAAGTGTAGAAATCTTCTTCGAAAGGTATTATCTGCCGATAATGATATGCCATATCGTCATCCTTTCAAGAAAAATATGCAATCTTTGAAACATGTTTTGTTGGATTGAACAAATAGCCATAAATTCTAACCGCTTAAAATTAATTGGTTGTCTTCCTTCGTGATCTTCGGATATGGAAACACTCGCTCGCCCGTGCAAGCAGTCAACAGAGGCAGAGATGGACTCAGACTGAAATTCATTCTATGAAAATTTTGTTAAAGAAAAGTTTTCATGACTTCTGCCGAATAAAGGGTTAGAATTCATGTAAACCAATTTTCTGAATTTTCAAAAGAAATACCATTTTTTAACTTTCTTTTCAAAAGAATTTCAATTCTTCACCTGACACTCGGCACACAGCAATCAGCAACCCTTCTCGTCCAAATCGGTAACTTTATCTCCTTGTTGTCATTCAAATCGAAGGCGACGATTTGTCCATCTGATGTGCCCGAAAACAGGAATCGGCAAGAGCTGAAATAGAAATTGATTTCTTTTCTTCTAACACATGTAGGTTCGTCGAAAGATAGCACCTTTTTCTTTCAAGAAAAACAACTTTCGAAAGTGCAACCGAGCAACCTTTCAGACAGGCAATACTCATACGAAGATAAAATTTCAATATTGGAATAAAAAACTCCTTTTAAAATCATTCCCAACCTGTCAATATCAAAAGTGGCCTTGTGATTGAGATCCATGGGCCTGACGAGTTTGGCGAGCAATTTGCTAGGATTCCTCACATCCCAGCAGCAGATTTCGCTGCTCTTTCTGCTCGCACTGAACAGCTTCATTCCGTCCGAGGAGAACTGCAAGTGTGTCGTCGCTTTGAAATCCCCCGTGAAGATGCAGTCGACAGTGTTCGTGCGGTCAGAATAAAAGGCTACTGAAGTGGAACAAAATAAATCCTTCAAACTTGCTTTGGCATTTTCTAAACTTGATTTTCATGGGAAATCAAAAGTGAATGAAATCCATTTTGTCAAAAAATTGTTCATTTTTGTTTATAGCCTTATTCTTTCATGTTTAATATTTTTAATCGAAAACAAAATCTCACTGCTAGGTCCATAGCAGGCAGCGGCGTATTGTCCATCGAACAGAGGATGCATTGCGATAGAGGAAATGATCGCTCGCTGACCACCGTATTCTTTGCCTAAAATGAAAATTTTTATCAATGGTTCAAGTAGAATAACTTACTCCAGGTAGGAATGTCGATGATCTGCGGACCAGGCCTGCGCACATCCCAAACACGAATCATCCGCTTGTAACCCGCATACACTCGACTGCCGTCCAGAGAGAAACACATCGTCTGGGCTGCAGAAAGCTCGTCCTGAAAATTTGGCAAGTGAAGAATAGGAATTCTGTGAATCGATAAATCAACGAATATGGTTGTTGAAACTAACTACATCTTCCTATTCGAAAATATCGTTTCTAGACATGTTACTTCATTCTAATAGGCTCGTTCATACAGTAGCGGGCAAAAGTATTCGGACACTTTATGAGACTTCGAGTTTCGGTTTTGGCATTTGTGATGATCCAATCGGAATGAAATTTGGGACAGATAAAGTAACCATCAAACACTATCAGGTTGTCTAGTTAAAGTTGGATTAGATCATCACAAGCGTCAAAACTAGGCACTCAAACTTTCATGGGTGACCGGATACTTTTGTCCGCTACTTTAGATTCAAAGAAAGAAAATTTTAAACAAAAGTGAATTCTTTCAAAGGACAGGCTCACCAAGTGATTGATTCCCCTGTAACTGGCCATGAGTTGTCCTTGAGCGTCCCATAAATGAATCGGATGCAGTCGAGTTGTGGTCGCAAGCAGATCGCCGCACGGATGGAAACACGAATCGTAGATCAAATCACCACAAGCTATCGATGACAGGAGGGATAGCTGAACGGAAGACATTGCTATTTTTGAAAATTTGAATGCTATACATTTTTTGCAATTCATTTGAAAGAGGAAAAGAAGAATATTACAAATATCATAATAGAAAGTTTTGTGAGTTTCAAAGAAGAATACCTTATTCTCTTCGACATCCAACTTGAAAACTCGAGCATTGTGATCCTGAGAAGTTGTCGCGACGAATTGGCCACACGGGGAAAATCTTAAAATTTCTTTTTCTCCCAAAAAATATATGAATTTACCTTGCAGATTTGACGTAGTTATTAAGAAAATTCGTCTGGCCAAAACCGAACGAGGCCTTCTTCGACGAACTGAACGTCGCTTTGTCACTGAAACAATGAGATATGAAATCGAAAGAAAGACGCCTATTTCCTACCAAAACGTTGAAGTCTGAGGCGCATTTTCCAAATCGTATGCGACTTCAAATCGTTGAATTTTCACGGGAATTTCTTCGACTTGCTCAGGCTCTGGCTCGGGTTTCTGCAATGCAAGGCTCATGTTTTCGGAAGAAAAATAACTGTACGGCTTGGATAGAAAGAATGTATATGAGAGGGTGATCGTGAAAAGGTTCCCACATACCTTCGACAGGGTGGGAGATAGGAAGCTTTCTCAGCATTCCTCCCAATCAGGTGGTTCTCCCGATCTTTCAGCGACATTCCTACTAGGGAATTACGGGGAAACACTGAAGTGGGATACTCGGAGAATCTACCCAACTTTGGGGGGAGTTTTTCCAGTGTAGGAAAAATAGTTTAAGAGAAAAGATATGCATGCGCGTCACAAAATTTGGAATAACTCGAAAGATTTCCAGAACATACCCGATTCTTGAACATGAGTGCTCTGCGCTCCTTCCTGCTCAGTCCTTTCAGCTTCTCGGGGTCGATTTCTTCTGTCCGTCCCTCCTTCGATTCAGCAGCAGCAGCAGCAGCAGGAGCTTCATTCCCAGTCTGTTCTGTATCCTCTGTCTTCTTTTCTTCATTCGATTCTGCCTCTGTATTCGTTCCTTCCGAATTTTCCCCTTTTTCTGCTTCATTCGAATCGCGCAACTGCAAAAGTGAATTATTTTCGATGTTTCGATGACCACGCCCTTATGTTCTTTATGGTTAGAGTTTAGCCCCGTCTATCTGCAACCTTGTTGCGTCATTGTGCATCTCCGTGCAATCGCGCAGATTTTGGCAATTGAGTGAGATAGTTTCTCGTTTTCATCGATTCACATTTTGAACGATCATTCATTTTCTCGCAGGCATTTCTTTTCTTCGATCGTAATCATAGGGCGCTACGAAAGCACAGAGTTCTCATAAGGCCGTGTGACGATGAAATTCAAAAGAATATATTCAAAGTCTAACGAAAAAAAGACAAAAACTTGAGTTTTGAAAGACAATTTGATGTTCGTCGAAAAAACGCACCAGTTGGAGATATGCGCCGAGTCCACGATACATTTTGTGTTCCCGTCTGGCAGCCACGGATTCGTCTACATCTTCCTGTTTCGTCTGTTCATTGTCCTGTTGTTCTTCCCCTTTTTCGTTCTTTTCGGAATCAGCAACTTGCAATGTTTCCTCGTTCGTCACTGTCACTTCACTCTGTTCCGTTGTTTCGCCCGTCTCGTTCGATTCCATTCCAATAACGGGAAATGTCGAAGATGTTCCTGAAAAATGTCGAAGTCGAAGAATGTTCTGGAGTGACGAAAAATTTTGAAAAGTAGCAATAGCGAAAAATCAACGTAAAAATGGATGAAGCTGTACGACGTTTAGGCACAACCATTTGCGCGAGAAAATATTTTCGAATTTCCGATTTCTTGACATTTCACATTTTCGCTTCCTAATAATCGATCTTCATCTTCTAGGTTTTTCATTTTTTGCGAAAAAAATTCCAAAAGCTTGCTAGAACAGCTCCAGAACATTCTATCATTGAGCGAATCTCGTCGATTTTTCGAAGCCCATTGTACTAGTTTTTAGAACTTTTTGGAGATGAATTTTTTCTCTTACTTCGGATTTCCCAAATTCCTGCAAAATCCTCGTATTTGAAACCCGTTTTCACGAAGCTCAGAATGATTCCAAAATAGCAACTGCTATTTGACGAGACCTATTCTACTATATGACGAGATCTACAGTTAGAGATAGAGGAAAGAAGGCAACTAGGGAGAAATAGTGTGGGAAAAGATAGGCCTCGTCAGTTAAGGTCTCATCAAATAGTAATTGCCTTCCAGAATATTGCATCTCTTTGAAAATCCAAACTGCCAGGAAAGAAGAGAAGAGCATGGAGAGGGAGAAGTCGCGGCCAACGACCATCCAGGTCGCAGTCAGAGTTGCTCCCTGCAGTTCATTCGACCAGAACGTCGAGTGGAAGAAGACCAGCGACTGCAGTCTCGTCGGCCAGGAACATGAAGTCTACACTTTCGGTAAGGAATAATGAGGCATTTGCAATCCCTCGGTTCACAAATGACTGAGAAAACCCTGAAGCACTACAATATTCCCAATATTTGACGAATAGGGGAGCAGGAGGAATTCCAAATTTGACATGTTTGATTATAAAAACTCGATTCCCCGATTTAGGAACTTCCAAATCTAGAAATTAAGAAACTCGAGTTGCACAGCTCTAGTGGTTGAGCATCGTTTCGTGCAGACCATTTGAAATTATTGTCTGAACAGTTTTCTGGTATATTTCGAGAAATTTTCAAAATTCTTTTTTGGAAGAAACATTTATTCTTTTTTCATGAAGTGGAATGATTTTCAAAGTTTAGTTTTTTCAGATCGCGTCTTCGATGTTCTGGACCCGAACGACGCGTTCTACGACTCGTGCGCGCGGCCGCTCATCGACGAGGCCCTCAACGGATTCAACGTCACAATCGCCGCCTACGGGCAGTCTGGCTCTGGTAAGACAACTTCGTAAATTGACCGTTTTTCTGAGAAAGATCTCATTTTGATCTTTAAGCGAGATTTTGAAGAAAGACAAACTTTAATTAAAATACTCGTTCTTCTAGACAATAAATTTGCAGGAAAGACGCATACGTTGACGGGCAACAATGGAGAACCAGGAATTGTCCAACTCGCATTCCGCCACATCTTTGAGACCGTCACTAAAGTGAGCGTTCGTTTTGAGTAAAAAATGATCAGTTTCCAAAATTTGGAAAGTTCAACCGTTTATTTATCGTGATTTTTTTATTTCAAGTGGAAAAATTTCAGAAATTGCAGAATTTTACAAAGTTCGAGGCATCCATAATTTTCGTTTTTTTAGTCAGACGACCGACAATTCATGCTGCGCTTCGCGTACATTGAGCTCTACAACGAGAAGATAGCCGATTTGCTGGTAGAATCCCCTAACGGATATGATTTGCAGATCAGGGAAGATTCGGTTAGTTGAACCAAAAATCTAAAAATGACCCAAAAATGATAAAGTTGTTCCATCTGATTTCAAACTTTCAACTTCATGTTATAAATTTTCGAACATTTTTGGAACCCTTCACAAGTCGTATTTTTCTTCAACTTCTAATACCAAATACATGAATCTCAAGTAGGAAGTTAAATTGAATTGTTGAGACATTTTTGAAATTCAATGCGGACGAAATGGTGTTTTCCTAAAGAGAAAAACCTTTAATTTTCAAATTCTTGACCAATCAGAATGGTTGCAGACGAAGAGCGACAGCACGACAATCGAGGGTCTGTCGGAAGTGGTCGTGACGAACGAAGAGCAGGTCGAGGAATTGCTGGAAGCGGCTAATGGTGGGCTAATTCTGTCAGAGAGAATGAAAAGAATGCTCGAATTGCAGGAGTCCGCAAAGTGTCAGCGACCAACCTGAACGAACGCAGCTCGCGATCCCACGCCATCGTCCGAATTGCAATCGAGTCTTCCGATGGTAGGGCATTTAAAAAAAAACCCTCAAATTTCGTTCGCAAATTAGAAGAAGACAAGTTTTTGAATTTTCATTGAAATGGGGAAATCATTTGAAGTTTTCAATTTCGTGAAAGAGAGTAATAACGCTTTTTCAAAATAACTTTATCTGGTTTTTTTTTCAAATTTTAATTCTTTATTATTTTCGAAGGAAAACTAGGAAAAGTGATTCCTATATAATAAAATTGAAATTCTCTAACTACAGCCTTGCGAGCCTCATCCCGATGTTCATTCGTCTATCTGCTGGATTTGGCGGGCAGCGAGAACGTGAAGCAGGCGGGAACGGCCCTGGACGGGAAAAGCAGGCAGGAGGCCGCCAACATCAACAAGTCGCTGCTCGCCCTGTCAAACGTTATCTCCGCGCTCGCCTACAATCAAACTGCGTCAGTCTTTTATTAGTTTTCTTGAATTCTCAAACAATATATAATATTATTATTATTTCGTAAAATCGCCGGAATTTTCTAGAAATAAACCTTCTATTTCAGGAAGCAGCTGAAGGAATCTGCTCAATTCGTGAATTACCGAAACTCGAAGTTGACACGGATCCTGAAGCCATCGCTGGGTGGCAATTCACGCACGCTGCTCGTCTGCTGCGTATCGCCGCACACGAGGAGCGAATCTCTGAGCACACTTCGAGTAAGTTGAATTTCAATTTTTTCGGGAAAATAGAATGAAAAGTGAGAGGATGAATAATTTTCATTGTCAGTTTATGAAATCTTGAAGAAAATGCTCCTTTTTGCAGTTCGCCCAGAAAGCCCGAAAAATCGAGAACTGTCCTGTGGTGTGTGAAGTGACTGAGGACGGAATGCTGGCCAAGTGCCTCAAGGAAATCGAGCAGCTCAAGAAACAGCTCTCGGAGAAGAAGAGCAACGAGACGCAGGAGGACGGCGACAGGCAGAAATTGAAGGCGCTATTTGCACAGGTCGGCAAGATGACTGATTAGAAAACCTGCATTTAAAAATCTTTATTTTGGATTTTGGAGATGCAAAATTGAACAAAATGAGCATGCCATGGCTTAAGAAAAATCGCTAATTTCCAAGCCCTAATTTTTAAATTTTAGATCCTCTCTGCTCAGTCACCGCTCGCCGTTTCATCCACTCAAATCCAGGTACAAACTCAAGAAAAGTAATGAAAAACATGAAATTGATGATTCAGGCTAAACGGAATCGTCGAATGACGTGGGGAGGCGGGAAGCTGTCGACTCTGACTGCACTGACCCCTCTCGACGTGGCTGTCGGCTCGTTCGCCAGAGACAGAGTACTCGCATCCCCTCCCAGCAAACGACACAAGACCCTCGACAACATTCGAGAGGTGAGAAAACGAGCTTTTCATTATAAAAAATCAAAATTTTGAAATTCAGAATAATTTTCATCGTTTTACGCAAAGAAGAATATTCTTGCAAATCCATGAACATCCCATTTTGTACAGTTTATGTTAACCATGAGAAACCGCGCGAAATATTGTGAAATCTACAGTATCTGTTTTTAACTCTTAACGATTTTAGATAGAAAGGCAGGAGTAGATAATGTTCAGAATACGAAGATATTTCCTTGTGAATTTTCGATATGCATAGAATTCATCAAGATTTTGATGATTTTTGAACTATTGTAACTTGTAGGACGATGTGGAAATAGGCAACAGAGCGAGGCTGGCAGAATCGCGATCGAGTGCAGTGGGCACAGGCGCAGCCACAGAGGACCTAGAGATGACCACCTGCAGCACGGCAACTACAGTCGAGAACAAGGAAAGGGAAAGGCTCAGTTCTTCCAGATCGCCAAACCAAGACGTCAACAATGCAGTTAGACTTTTATCGTTTAAAAATGTTTAATTTGAATCTGATAAACTTGGAGATTTTAATGGCTAGAAAGAAAAAGGAAAATTCCTTTTTAATTTTATAAAAAAATATTATTTCCTTGCATGAAAATCTGCATAGAATTCGAGATTTTCTCAATTTATAAGAAATATTTTTCGCTATTTTCAGCTTCTCGCTTCCAAGGAAGTCGAAGAATTGAAACAGAAGGTCATCGAATTGGAGACTGCAAATGCTGGTAAGTTGAAGAATTGAAGAAACATTGAAATGAAACAAACTATTTGAAACTGCAGCACTCATCGCTCAAAATGGACGAATCGCTGAAGAATCCGAACAACTGGTCGGTCACCTCAGGACTTCCATCGTAAGCCAACTTTATGAATTAACAACTTTCCTACTCGAATTATAAAAGATAGAAATCTGATATGAAAAATTGACTCAAGTCAGAATGGCATGGTTTCATTCTAATGAACACAAACCAATATTCTTTCAAATTTTGATTTTTTGACAAGTTAATTTTTGTTCAAACAAATCTGATGATTTGTAAAATTTTTGATATTTTGCAGCAAGATTTGACAAACACGATGGATCTGTATGACTTAGAGCTGAACGAGCTGAAGACACAGAACGCACAATTAGCCCTCGAAAACCGAGAATTGCACATCAAAACTGAGGCTGTCAACAGAATTCTGGTATGATGATTTTTGCATAAATTGAGAATTTCAAAATGGTGATTTAAATCTATTATTATTATTAAATTTTGCAATTTTCGTCTAATGACGATTTTTTAGATGCGATTTCAAAGTCTATCCATATTTTCCAAACTTTTTCTCTTCCGAATCAAGTTGATGATTCTTTCAGAACGAGCCCTCGAATGACCACAACTCGACCCTCAACGACCTTTCCATCGAAGTCGCTCTCCTGCAAACCAAGGTTGAATCTGTCAACAAGGAACTGGAAGAATCCAAGAAGAAGGTTGGAAAGTATTGTTTTGTATTTTGAGAGGCTATTTTAAAATAGCCAAACTTTTTAATAGCATAGATCGTGTAATGACATGTCAAATTCCCTTTCTATCCAACATTACCTTCTTCACAACTTTTCATGTCTTGACGTAAAATCTTTCTATTTCCGAATCGCCTTTCTGAAATCTCAACGAGTTTTTCCCCATTGGTTACATTTTCCTTAAAATTGAAGATTTTTAAGCGATCTTTTCTGAGAATTAGAAAAATAGCTAATTTCCTAAATTTTGAGGCGGACGAATCAGAGTCACAGCTGCTACAAAGCGCAACGCGAGAGGAGGAGCTGCAGGCCGAGTTGAGGGCGCTGCAGAAGGCCGTCGACAGTGAGAAGCAGGCCAGGGAAGAGGCTGTCAGCAAAGTCCGCCAACTCGAAAATGAGGTGATAAATTTGATTATCAGTGAGATGATTCTTTGGAAAGCGACAAGAGCGTTTCATGCCATTCCTAGAGATTGATTAATTTTGAAATTTAATAGTTTTGAAGGATGTCAATTTTTGGCAACGAAAATCATAATCTTATGAATTCGATTTTTCTTTCTCTAAGAACGCGTTTCGGAAAACCTTTTAAACTTTTATTATGTTTGCATTCCGAATGCCCTAATGAGAATCTGATAGTCAGCAAAGAGTTGCAATTTTCAAACCTTCAGGTAGACAGGTTGGCAACGATCGAGGTGGAGAGGGACTCTCTTCGAACCTGCAATGACAGACTGCAGGAGAGCCTCGAGATGCACACAGCGCAATTAGCTGAAATACAAACAAAAGTGGGGAAATTATAGATTTTTATAAACTTGGAAAAATGACATGATTCAAGGCTGTTAAAGTATGGTAGGAAATGGAAGAGAAATGCATCTTTCTTCACACTATTTCGCCATGTTCCTTGTCATGATCTTATGCAGTTTCCAAGTTGCCGATATTTTGATCTTTCATTTTTTGATTTTTCAGGCTGATACCTGGCCGAAAGAGAAGTGCAGCCTGGAAGCATCGCTGGAATCGATGATGCAGGAGAGGGAAAACGTGCAGAGGAAGTGGAATGCCGCACTCGTAGAGAAGAAGATTCTCGAGGAGGCAATCGCTAAAATCAACGCTAATGTGAGAATTTTGGAATTATTGAACTTTTCCAGTGAGAATCAAGTTAGAAAAAGAACCGAAATGGGGGGAAATTTGCAATTTCAACTTTACTTCACTTTAAGAAAATTTCTCTAGGAAAAATTTAATTGCATTTCGTTTTCAAATCGAAGTTCGTAGAGTTTAATTCGGCAATTCTGTCAATCCATAGCAGATGTTTCGACCTGAAAAGAGTCATCTTTTGAAACTTCTCCACTCGGATCATAATATCATCTAAAATTTGAAGAACTTCAATCTTCTTATGATATGATTTGCCGTGTTTCAGTCGGACTCTTCGAATGCGGTGAACATGGGCGAGTTCACCAGGCAGCTAGCAGAGACGATGCATCAGAACGAGTCGCTCAAGAGGAATCTGGACGAGCTCAGGAATGCAAAGGAGGGCATTGCCAAGGAACTCTCACTCATCATGCAGGAGGCTAGTATTCAAAATTTGAAGATCACACAAAATCATGTTTATTAACAGCCAACGCGCTAAATCTAAGGAAGTCGAAAAAAGAGGAATACTATTTTTTTGTCTTCTTTCAAGCGAGAAAAGATCATTACGCAAAGAGGATAGACGGTAAATCGCGTTGTTTTCTACTGTTAATAGCCATGATTTTGTGAGAACGCAAAATGCTGACAGTGGAAAATGAAAAAAGAAAGGATAAAGAACTTCTTTCATAACGTGGGGATAATTTTCTCCTTTAATTATTCTTTAAAGTTACGATCATCATTTATTAATTTCTACAGTGTCTTTTGTTGTTCAGAACACTGCTCTGCAGAAGAAGTTGGAATCGATTTCGGAGGAAAATGCGAGGCAACTGGCCAAACTGCAGGAGGATCTCAAACAGGCTGAGTTCGAGAGGAAGCGCAGGGATGAACAGCTCTCTGCCCTCATTAATGAGGTGGGAATTTTTCAGTTTTCAAAAATTAAGAAAAAAATCAAAGTTTCAATATTTTGAAAGTATTACACTGCTAGAATTTTGCAATTCACACCATTCCTGAAACTCATATTCATGTGTTAGAAATTTTCGGATCCATTTTGAATCGGAGAAGATTGTTTTGCAGG
The DNA here is from genome assembly GCA_002287525.1 of Diploscapter pachys. Taxonomy (NCBI): domain Eukaryota; kingdom Metazoa; phylum Nematoda; class Chromadorea; order Rhabditida; family Rhabditidae; genus Diploscapter; species Diploscapter pachys. The sequence goes on along the minus strand of LIAE01006815.1, from coordinate 25,388 downwards.
ACTCAGAAAGGAAGCGAGTGGACGCGACGAGTGACAAGCACCCAGAAGAACTGCGCGGTCTGAAGCGGCAAGTCGCCCAGTTGACGCAGCAGATAGTTGAGAAGGAGATCAATTGCCAGAGATGCAGGGAGAACCTCGAACAGGCACAGATCGCACAGGACAAGGTGGGAGGATTGGAGTTTGATGAATTCGAGATTTGTGTTTTTCGAATTCTTGGAAATTACATTGCTTTTCTTTTCAAAACTCATATGATTTCAAAGTAAGATAGACGAGTCGTAAAGCCAACAAATGTATTCCAAATCTGAAAACATTAAAAATTTTAAATGTTGTTAAAAATTTGTCTTCTATTTTGATAGAAATTAATTCGCTTTCAACATGACTGAAATATTTTGAAATAAATTTTCTAGATTACAAAAAAAGATAACTTTGACTCATATTTCTTCCATCTCGAATAAATTCATTATTTTCAGCTC